>JBCEWB010069438.1:0-13305 GCA_039654565.1 Peronia peronii | reverse complement strand
AGATATTTTATAACCAAATACATATTTCAAATCTATAACCAGTTACCTTTCCAACCATATATCACATGCCATGGTTTCGCCTTATTTCACATACTTTACAGTCACTTTCTCAGAGTCACCTACACATTCTCTTACAATATGCCAAAAAGGCTTGAACTGATTAATTAAACTGAAAAATTAAAAACTGGTTAAGGATTAATTTTGCATAGGCCAAGTTTTAATTCATATTCAGTAAGGGTGACAAATTACACAGTTTAGATCTAGAATCTAGAACTAGATCTAGATGTTGTGAAGCCGCGAGCATGAATTCTCATCGAAACTTTTATTTAAGCGCAGCCTGCAGCCATGAGTCGCCATGCTTTTGTACGATGAGATGATGGGTTTTATACTTGTGCCTATTCTCGATAAGTCATGCTTTTCAGCAGTACCTTCGAGACACTTGTTTTTTTTCTAGCTATCACTACTTATGAGGTTAAATAACTAGCTTTTTGTCACATTTCCATCTCATTTTGCCTAGTTTATTGTTGTATAAAGAGGTAAACGTGACAATTTTTCAGGGAATGAAATTGTCCCAACCTGTTTCTCAGCGGTGTGTTGGTGAAAAGGCAAAATTAAGACTATTTCATTATGATGAAACAAATTTACAATTAAAATGTTAAAATGAATTGCAGTAATAGAAATAATTTCAATATTTGGTATATATGTATACTAGTCGAAAACGCACAATCACGTCATGCAAAATAGGGAAATAAGAGATATGTTCTGATTTTGTTTTGTAGTTTTTTATTTTGCTTCTACCTACGGGATGTAGTCAATGGACCTGACAACTTGACAGCCAAGTTCAATATCGATACTTTTTTCCTGGTTTTTAACTTGCATTTTTTTTTTTTTTTTTTCTGGTCAATAACTTTCCATGCAAATGGATAAATTCTAGTGTGGAACTGAATGCTGAATAGAAAAGTATTTGGATATACATGCATGTGTGTCTGTTTCAATATCACTTAGAGGAAAATAAATTCGTAATCCGAATTCTATTTCGTACTCAATTATGACATTACACTTGCATTTACAACAGCCATCTTTTGTGTTTTTCTTGCTATCGGGATTTTCCCTTCATCTCAAACGAAGTGTTTCGTCACAGGCAGAGTTAGATCCTTACCAAAATCCCAAGAGTGAAACTACGACGTTTTTGACACCACCTAGATCTAGATTCTAGATCTATACCAGTATGTTGGGAAATACTGAGTTTTACTTTTTTGGGGGTTTTCTTGGTTTTTTTTTTTTAAATTCTGTTTTGTTTGTTGTTGTTTTTTTTAGGTTTTGCTCTTTAGCCCGGTGGTTTGCGAAGTTGGGCTTCAGGAGCCTCATTACGACAAATGTGACGTTCAGAAATGAATAATTTCAATAGATATGGATCTGGGCTTCTGATTAAATAACAGGCAGCCGGTGCCTAGATGTAGCTACTATTGAATATTACGATTAGGTCTAATCTAATATTGTGCCATGCAGATTTACGAACTTCTAAAATTTTATTATTTGTGACATTCTCTACTCATCCGAAATTTGTAGGCAATGTTACTTTTGCACTTGGGTCTATTTCAGGTATGTACAGTCACTTTTTTTTTTCTTTTAAGTGATAGTAATTTGTGATATTGTAGAAATTCAAGTCAATGTTTATTCACAATTTTGAGTTAGGAGTTTTATAAAAAAGATCAAAAATTAATTGTCATATAACATAGGAGTTTCAACAACATCTTGCCAACAGTATGAAACCATTTTTAGCAGCAAAAGTACTTTTGCTTTTTCAGCTGTAACATTATTTTGTTTTTTAAAATGATAATAATAGAAATTATTTTAAGTCATAATATTATTTGTTCACTACATTTCCAGATATCATCATTTTATAAGACTGGAAACAACAATTCAAGTCATCAGGACAATTTAGAATCGTCATTCTCTGCAATATACCAATTTATTAACTTCCTTCACCAAGGTACTCTGATTCACTGATGATAAAAATAGCACTTTTTTTTGTCTGACATACCATACCTGACCAATGATAGCAACATTCAGACTAGTATTCTTAAGGAAAGATGCTAATCCACCATGAAAAGTTATTATATCAGGGACAAACCCCTTTGCAAAGACTTGTTTAAGATGTTTATGAGCTCATTTCATTAAATAAATATATTTCATAAATCTGGCTCTTAAGGAAGGAAAGCCTAAAGAAAATTGTATAATTTATTGATCAATCACCATCAAATTAACTTGATTGGTCTCTTTTTTTTCTCAGCCCAGACTCATAAATTTGAATTCCTGTCTATAAATAAATAATTATGATCAATCATTGACTGATGAGTGAACATATATGAGACGAGACACAATGAAATTAGGCAATCGTCAGATGCAGGCGATTGGAGAAATCACGTGTTTTTCAACAGTGAATGAATTTTTAACGGGTTTTTTTTTTCATCACAAAACTCTTCTATATCAGTCTAAAAATGTATTTCAGAGTTAAATTTGCTAAAATGGAAGGAGTAAAAGCCCAGAAAAATTGTAATTTAGTGGCATGGCCCAATAAACATAAAGGATTAACAAAGTGATTGGCCATTTTCTCACTAAATTCAGCTGCAGCCACAGGTCACCCCCCATTGTCTTTGATTGTCAATATCTCGACTATTTAAGGTACAGCAAAAATTCTTTCACACACACATAAAGGGAAATGAATAATCTTCACGGATTCACAGTGATACCAATAACTCCATATGCCCAAAATTTGATGAGAGCCTGATTTCGTGTCGCATCTCATATTATTTTGAGCTACAACAGTAACTGGTGTTTACTAGAGATCTTTCATGTATTGTAGGTCTTCAGTTGGGCACTGATTCGGGTTTTTAGAGGTACTACCGGAACCCAGAAGTATGGATAGCAGCCAAATACAAACACAGTATCGCCAACTACTGGCTGTTCTTGACAGTGAACTCTACATGGATAACTTGAAAAGCATGAAATTTTTGTGTGAACCAGCTATTAAACCGAAGAGATTTCTGCCAAAGATCGCTGATGGATTCCAGATTTTTGATATATTAGAGAATGCTGGTTTGATTTGTTCAAGAAGCATTTCTTTCTTGATAGAACTACTTCGTATTATTGGCAGAGTTGATCTTGCAACAAAATGTGAACAAGACTATGATATCCGTTGTGATAGTGCTCAGAATGGGCCAAGAGTCTGCCCATTCCGCACTCTTTTATTTCATATAAGTGAGGACATGAGCACTTCAGAACTCACAACAATGAGGTATTGTACTGTTTCATAATCCCTGTTTTGTTTTTTGTTTTTGTATGTGCTTTTGTTTTTTCTTGGATCTAAGCAGATCCCACAGATGACTGAATCTTTTCGGGTTTGTTTTTTTAACTTGTTTTGTCACCTTTTTTTTTTTTTTTTAATGTGTTCAATATTTCGCAACTTTACATATAGCACCAAAGTTGTAAAAACAGATTACTCTCGTGCAAAGACAGAAAGTAGAATGGTAATCATTATTATGATAATTTATCTCTCTGATTTTCTTGTGGAAAGAACAGCAATAATTTATCTCTCTGATTTTCTTTTTTTGGAAAGAACAGCACTAAATCTAGAGAAAGCTATTGTTGTCTTAGATAATCCAAAATTAAGAGATGGAAAGATTGTTTATCTAACACTTCATGACGCCATTATCAAAAGAGATATGAAATATTTTTGATGCATGTATATATTTACTTGGAATTGTTTGAGATTTTTTTAAATTTGCCCATCAGTGATAATGACCAAACATTCAAAAAATTATAAACTGATTAGCGAGGCTGCAGTTGTTTTTCTGTTATTGTAATTTAATGTTGTTTATTTATGATTTGTTATTCCAGGTATCTTTATGGAAAGATACCGAAGAAGACAGAGATAGAAGACGGCATTGATATTTTTTCTGTTATGATTCAACATGGGGCCCTTGAACCCAATAAAACAAACTTACTTGAGGAACTTTTGGAGGAGTGTAATCGCATGGACATGGTGCAGAATATCAAAGGTAAACATTGGTGGGCTGCACGACAAAGGGGGCGAATAGGTAACAAGTTCTTTCGACACAAAGGCAAACCTTTAAATTCTTTGCATGACGAAGGGGTGAATCGGTTAGATGATTTATTGACCGATTACCCCGTTTGTTATTCAGAGAAGTTCAAGGTCACCTCTTTGTTGTAGAGGGATGGTTACCTATTCGCCTCTTTGTCGTAAGCTGACGATATAGTATGTATCTCATAAAGAAAGTGAGTGAAATTTTTAGATTTTCTCTTATTTACTGGTGATAAAATTTGAATTAAGCAGCTGTAAAGATTCACAGCTTTTTGATCATTTTATACAATCTCTCCTAACATTTTTAAGGAAGGGTGCTGGTCCTGAGAGTGATTTTTTGAATGGGTGAAATAGGAATGTTTTAAGCTTCAGATCTGCATTCAGCATGTTAAAATAAGAGAAATGTTTAATATTGTTTTTATTTTGTGTTCGGTTGCCATGATGACGCCACCGTATTGGTTACTGTGTATTGAAAATTGGCTGTTTTCAAAGCCGAAGGCTCTTACTTTAGAATATTGAATATAATTGTTTGAAATTTTATACATTGATGAAATAGAAGTAGAAGATAAGATACATTTGTGTTTTACAAAATTCAGAAAAACAGCGGCATATTATTGAAACACATGCTTTGGGGAATATAATCATTATTCAAAATTTGAAGTAGCTGGTTCTGAAACAAAAAAAGCCGTAGAGAGAAAAGTGAAAAAAAACATACATTGTGAGAAGATTGCAATTGAATTTTCATAACCTTTTTTATATAGTCTTCTAGTAAAACAGTTTTGGTGCTGTTTTGGGTTGGCCTATAAAGCAGAGATGTTTTTGACTGCAAACATTATTTTTCTCATATCAGAAGAGCCGAATCTGTCTAAAAATAGCAAAAACCTAATTTGACCTCAAAATTTCATTGAAGCTGGACAACAATAGACCATTATAAAACATAAACATATGCATCAAGTCACAGATCCATGTGACTCAAATAAATATATGAGCCCTCTCCTCTAAGTAAAGCTGTTTGTATTTTCAGTTTCTTTTGTTACAGAAAGGAAATTAATCCATGGTTTGAGGCTACAGGTATTTAGCCCTGGAAGAGGAAACTATTTTGAGCACTCCTAAAAATTTTCATAAGATCTGTCTGTAGCTGTATGTAATTACTAATTTAAAGTGCTAAGTTTATGGAAATCCAGGCCAAATGGGTCATGTAGATTGCTACATTATCTGCATATAGTTATGTATCTTTTATCTGGATTAATTGTTTATGAACCTTCATCATGTGCTTAATATTTTATGGTCAAGTACCTTTTTATATAGGATACAGATTACATATTATTGTAAACCCATGAAGAGCTGATCTGACACCCCTTGTAATTTTTTTTTTTTTTTGGGTATGTTATGCATTGACTTCCAGTAATTTGAGAATGTGTTCTTTTTAAAAGAACACTTCTTCTAGATGGAGTACTGCATAATTTTATGTGAATGAAGTCTCATTTCAAAGATTAATTATACTAATATCCCTTTTTTAAAATCCACTCTGGTTTTGATGCAGCATATTTGTCACATTTGCTTGCTGTGAAAGATATAGTGCTTAAATACATGCACCTAAAGATGTTAAAAATGAAGTAAGCAATGAAGTTTGCAATGCAATTATTCTGGAAAATGTCAAGAATTGTTACAAGTTTTTAAAGAAATTTGTTTGTTTGTTTGTTTGTTTCTTGTTGTTTTTTGTGTATTTTTTTTAATGGTGATTTTTACATATGATGTGTCTCTTAACAAATAATTATTTTTCTTCTTTTCATCAGATTATCATAATGGGACTGGTTGTGGAGAGACAACATTCAGAATAGAAGAGGTAAGGAGTGAAGGATCTTCATTGTTGGCAGACAAAGATTGGGCCACTTTTGACTCACCTGTATATATTTTTATGCCTTTTGTGAAAAGACTTACGGCTAAAGGGACTAAACAAGGATTTGTTGGGCCTGAAGTTGGCACAAAACAAATTATGACAGTAAAATATGCCACGGACAGTACCTCTAATGATGGAAATCTTCTTCACTTCATGTAGTTCTTAACCATATCACTACCCACTTGATTTGTAAAGTGGACGAATGAAGCAAAAGTAAGGCTGTCGGTTGTGTAAATATAGCAGTGATAAATTAATGTAGCATTGTAAACATCACTATGTATGTTTAGAATTTACTTCAGTCAAAGTGACTATCATATAACATTATTGAATTTAAAACAAGAATTTCAGATTTTTAACCCTAAATTCTCAATGACCAGTGTTGCAGAAAATGACACAACTTATTGGGGGGGGGGGGGCTGGGAGGGAGGCACGTCCTGAAACCTGGATTTTCCTAAAAAAAAAAAACACTTTTTTTTTTTTTTAAGAGAAAACAAAAAAAGTCGCATTTTTTTTAGCAAAATCCATATTTCAGGATGCCTCCCCCCCACTTAATAAGTTGTGTCATTTTCTGCGTATAAAAATGGTACCAAAAAGTCAGTGTTCATTCTAACGTGTTTGACCAATGGTCATTCAACGGTAGGCCTAGCCTACTATCAGCCAAGATTTGGCTCTATCTGGCTGCTACCTGCAGTCATAGATCATCGCTGTATGATTATATATATAGGCAAAAAGTGCACAAGACACTTGATTATGACCTCTTCTAGCAATTTCATGAACCCCAGTGCCAGGGATGGACATTGGATGACCACAATGAGGCGAAAAAAACTGCTGATCATGCAGATTGTCAATGTAAGCGTTCTAAAATGAATTTCACGTTCTATAGTTAGTGAAATTTTCCTTTCTTTCTGCTGCTTCAGAGCTCAGTTGTGGAGTATATACCATAGTAAAGGTCAAGACACTCTTGGTTTCGATAAAAAAAGATATGGGGGACATATATAGACCTCAAGAACCCGGTATTTACTCTGTGAGAGCTCTTATAATGATGGAGGGTAGGGAGCATAATTCGAGAAAAGATATGCCCAGAAAGCTGAAAAATGGCAACAAGAAACACAGAAGTCATGGAGAGAGGACTAGTATGTAAATAGTGCTGTTTCAAGGCTGAAAGCCGAACAAAAAATTCACCATGTCCCCCCATTTTTTGTTGAAAGAAACTTCAAACACATTTTTCTCGAAACCGTTTTTTTTGACAGTATTTTACTATCTACTTTTTTGTTTCGAAATTGATTCTAACCAAATTTGGTATGCATCATTTTCATAACAAGACCAAAAAACATACATATGCGTGGCCCATTCGGTTGCTAAGTTTTAGAGAAAAATTTTTTAGTAGGAAAAAAACAACAAAATTTGTTGTTTTTGTTACATGGCATTTTTAAAAATTTCTAGAAAATTTTCTATTACATATGCAGGGCTGAAAATACATAACTTTTTAAATATTAAGTCAAACAATATGTTCACCAAGTGTCATCAAGTTTTGTTAAAATTTGGTAGGCTAGATAGATTTTGAAGTTAACTGTTTTAGAGATGTTAAAATCCAAGATGGCGGCATTGCCATGGCAACCATTTGAAAAAGTCTGTTTTTTTTCACTGTTTTCCTCAAATTTGAACATGCCAAAATTGATGGAAAAGGTTAAAATAGTCTATCTTTAATAATAAAAAAAATCACCTCTGGGACGCACCCCCATTCTTCCCCCTTAAGACTGTTTCAGATTTATTTGCTGCAGAAAGTTCCTCAAAAAATCTCCTAGTTTTCCTCACTTAATCTCCCCAAAATCTTAAAATTTCAAACAGCCAATGTCACCATTCATTTGACTACCATTGCAACAGAAACATAAATTTTTAATAATTTAATATTTATTTCCAGTAAGCTGGTTCTCCAACAATGATTAATTGAACTGAATGAAATATGAATCATTGCTGCTCTGCAATAGTGGCCAAAATCAGTTCAGTATGTTTGAGATATTGAGGAAAAAAACTATGTATAGCGCAAGTCCTTTGATGAGTAATGCCTCGGTGACTCCAATGAATCAGTTTTTGTTTTTATAACTCTCATGCTCAGGAATGCCATAACATATCAGTTGCATTTCTGCATTAGTCTGACGTTACCATTATTTTAAAACAATGATGAAATGCTTGACAGCACGAAGGAAAGGAACATTTTCTGCTCTTGGCCATTCTGATTTGCAAGTACGTGCATCAGTCCAGTTTGATAGATGTTTCCCAGTTTTTTCTGAAATTCATAAATCCATGAAAAACTATCTAGAATCTCTTAAAATTTTTGTTTTCATCGTGAAAGTGCCAGTTGAAATTGCTGGATTACCAAAGCCACTCCGATGGTACAACATAGTTTACTCTTTAACCGTTCTACAGTCCAGAGTAACTTTTCCAATGTACTGTCAAGTATGCTTTCAAGGATTGAACAGCTAAGAGCATACTGGTGTTTTATTTGAGAATATATTAATTTAGACCCAAAGAATGAGCCATTTTGACTGTCAACCAAATTACTTCCTTTTGCCAAGTACAAGAGGTGAAATATTCTAAAGAAGGAAAAAGATCACTTTTTCTCTTGCTAATGAAAATATAAGGGAAAATTCTGAAAATGCACCATGTGCTGAAAGTCCTAAAATTTTCCTAAAAATGATATTTTTTAAAATAGTTTTTTGCTTCACATGATTTAAATTGCAGAGTTCAAGTGTTTGTTTGTTTTTTTTCTCTATACAATGCTTGTCTTGTCTCTCTTGAACTTGGCAAAGTAACTTAGCTGGCTGAAGAAATGGCTCATTTTCATGAGACAATGTTTGGTCACAGACATTTTCTCATAGAAAAAAAAAAAAATTAAAATGGAGATTCAGCTTTATCATATAAAGTTTTATCGTTCATAAAAGCTGCTCTAGATTAAGAGAGGGTTAAGATAGTACAATATAAGGACGATGTTTAAAAGAGGATTCAATGCAAAGTATGATGAACAAGTGTTTCACCACATCAGTTCCTTGATACTTCTAGGGTTAATTAATGATTAAGCTGTGTGTTGTTCTTGAAAGAATATCCCTTGAACTTTGCAGTTGTCCCAGTATCTGTTCTATAAGGATATCTCATAATGAAAATTTGGGGATTTTAATCATGGTCTGTCATTGTGATGAGACTTACAACAGCAGTGTCCAAGTTGAAATTCTGTCAGATACATCAGAATTAGACAACATTTTCACATGTTTCTGGGAAAATAAAGTGGATCAGATTTAGACATTTTCACATGTTTTTGAGAGAGTAAAGTGAAATAAAGTACTAATGAGCAAGTGTTTTCTCTATGACAGGTGTCACCAGTCCAAGATTCACTATCTATCTGCTCAAGCACTGAACCAGAGGACAAGCCTGCAAACTTGAACATAACAGGTATTTTGTTTCTGCCATGAGGATGTATGTGATAGTGGACATTATGCTCTGTCAAGTTTAGATGCAAGTCTTAACACACTTGCAACGAGTTGTGTATATTTATGGGATAGATCACCTGCCTCATGGGCAGATCCCATAAATACATGAGATAAACAAAAATTCAATGAGACTGTTGTATTTACCAGAGATGTCAGGAAAATGACATGAAATGATGATAATTCTTTTTGTGATCCAACTGCAAGCTCCTCCTTCCCCCTTCCTCACACCGCACCATCACGTGGAACCCCTCAGAAATAGGCATTTTCATTAAAGTATTAGAAGGAGGCAGTATTAGTATTCTCAATACTCAAGGGTTATTTCCACGGACAAACAACATCAAGAGTCACAGTCTTACAGTGCCACAAAACTGAGACTGAAGTTAATGAAAGGGCTTTCAAAATCTGCCACTTCTTTTATTTTCAAAAATTATCATTAAAACAAAAATGCAAATCCATCCTACAAAAACTTCCTTAAATGAAAATTTCAGGTTTAAAATGCTATTAAAAGTTTAAATATTAATTTCTCTGTACAGAAAAGTTTAATTCATATTGGTTGAATAGCTTTTGCCAAAGAATTTTTGAAAAAACAGTGGTCTCCGCCTAAGAACCCGGTCGACAGGAGACAAAAAAAAGAGGGCTCTTAGGTGGACGAGGTCTTACGCGGATTGAAAAGTTATGCAACCGGTCTGACCACAGATTGTCTTCACTACTATGATTAGTTGATGTTACCATTAAATGTTACCATGTGAATAACTACAGCCTGTTTCCCTGGGTGTGCGCTATAATTAGATCTAACAATTCCTGGCCTTTTTTTATCATATAATTACATCAATACTGCCTAGTGTTTAACTTAAGCGTTGAGTGAGTTTTTACATAACGGTATTATTGGTGAAAACATGATATTGCTATGCTACTTTACGGATAATCAATCGCACGAGTGACTGAAGTGTTTACCAGACTGACCAAAGTAGCAAAACAACTGACCAGTCAGGAGGCTTAACTCACTCTTCCTTATCCACAGAGCCAATCACAAATGCTGTCCCACGTGTTGTCAAACGAAGAAATGGTTACGAGTTAGTCCACAATGTGGCCTGATTATGCAGTCATACATCAACCATCACTTCCACTCCTATATCTACCTGTTTCCTCCACCCCCATCCCCATTTTACTGCACATCTAGCACTGTGCATTTCTCTCATGTGGACAATATGATGTGAAATTACACCATAAGTACTCGTGTGTCTTGGCCCGACACCGGGCTCTTAGGTAGATTTTTTATTTGGGAGCGGGTTCTTAGAGGGGTAAATTATAGACAAAAAATTCCGTTTCGCAGCAGAGGTGGGTTCCTAGGTGGACCGGGCTCTTAGGCAGAGACCACTGTACCACAATAGTTTCTCAACTTATATACTTGTTGGCCCAAAACGACTTTCGCCGCTCATGAGTTAATACTGTTACAAGGATTTATCCAACAACTGAAAGCGGCACTGATCTCATGTCTGCGTGATGAATGAAAGATCCTTTGGTAATCTCAGTACGGAAAAGAATTTCGAAGCAGTCATGCTTTCAGGATGAAATTTCAACCATGCACAGTTTTGTGATGATGTGAATATGACCTAACTATGAACTGTTAATTTCAAATCCTTCTTTTCACTGTGTCCTTTCCCACACTAATCCATCAAGTCTTTTCAGTTTGTTGTCTTTAGAAATTCAACATTTTTTGTCTTGATGTGAGGACAACAATGGGCCAGAGCTAATTGATTTCTCATTATTTCTTCCTCAGAATGGTAAGATTTCTGTAAAATTAACTAGTAAATTTTGTTTGAAAAGCTTGACCTTTTTTGTAGCTGTTTTTTATTTTATTTTATTATTTTTGTTTGTTTGTTTGGAAAAAGTAAGTGTTGGATTGGTAAAATTTGAGCCATGTTCAAGACAATCCAGATGCTGAGAATGTCCCTAGAAATGTTGTCCTTGCAGACCTAGTGAGGACTTCTTAAATGATAACTACAATTTATCTCTTTCAATACTATTTGTAATAGAGGAGCCAATGGATGAGGAGGCCACACATGATCCTAGCGGGATGCTCACTGATGTCCTCTGCAAGCGACAACATTTTGAGAGTGGGTCAGAGAATCTGGCTGTTAGCATGTGTAAGTTTTTGCAGAGACTCTGTGAAGATGAGTGGATGTATATTTGTCAAGAGGAGAGATTAGTTGAATCTTATGTCAGATTTTTCTTATATAGAGATTTAGTGTCAGTGAAAGGAGATATGGAATGTACTTTTTTCAGTGAAACTATTGTTTAGCTATGGTTCTTTTGTGCCAAGATAGTCATGCTGTGATTCCTTAAAATCAGTGAAATCCAATATTGTCAAATAAACTCCCTTTGATATCTGACTTATTTCACCTGGTCACATGACATTTTGTTGTCTAGTTGGGGGGCTTGACTTTTTCAGTACAACATGGATGATAGTGAACATGTTAACCATTACAATCTCTGAACCTCTGAACACATCATGATATTAACTCTACAACTGCCTGGCTTTGACATATGGAAGTAAGAATGTTAATGTAAATCTTTGATATTGCTCTATGCTAGCGGGTGCTCTATGCTAGCTAAGATAGATCATGATGGCCAGTCTGTTGTGTGCAGTGGGTCACTGGCTTCAACAGAGAGAGAACAGAAGTAGTTAAGTCAGAGGCTGAGCACTCAGAGGGTAACAATTTATCAGAATTATGTGCTCAATATCTTGATGAACATAATGTTCATCATTTACAGTATACACAATTTGATATTGTTTGATTACTTATAATAGAGAATCATCTGAAATATTTTCTGCAATATATTATATTATTATTTTTTCTTGTGGGTGTTTTTATCACAATTTCAATAGTTCAGTCTTCCCCATTGGCCACATATCTTAGCAAGACACAGGACATAAATTCAGGCAAAAGTTATATGTTTTTTCTATTCTACATCTAGAACAATGCATGCAAGAAGAATTAAACAACTGATTTAAGAAATACCCTCTGGTACAGATATTAAGAAAATGCTTAAAACGAAACTTGCGTTATTAAGAAAGAATCTGTGGGAATGTTTTTTTGCTATGTAACTTCTTATGCTTACAAAGAAATAACACAATGGGCTGATATGAAAACTACGCTTATAATGAACAGTTTTCAGTTTCCCCAATCGCACTTGTCTTTCATTGTAAGCATAACCAAGACCAAGCTCAAGTATCGGACCAGTTCCCTCCGACAAACAAATCATCCCTGAGCGCGTCAAGTACTGGTGCCCACAATGTGCTGTAGGCCTACTGCCCAACAGTATGACACAACAAGCCCCAACAAAGAAATCATCCCTGAGCATGTCAGGTACCGGCGCTCGCAATTGCCATACTGCCCAGCGATGTGAAACAAGAAGGATAAGGCCTGAGGCGCAAGCATGTAGAAATCATGCACCTACCGTCCCCCCGTTTCACACCTCACCCGTCGCTCGTGGTCACAATTGAGTATGACGTACCGTGAGAGGGTGTCATCTGTTACATGCATGTGTGAGGCTATTACGATTTTGTCGTTATTTATAGCCACACACCATGGTATCAGAGGATTCAGCTGAGATAACCATCCCTAGAAGGCTGAAAGGCTCAGTACACCGTAAACTGTATCAGAGGATGGCTTGGCCTTTGTCTTTTCAATCATACACTATAAACACATGCACTTGCAGGCATTCGGCCAGTCTAACCAGTCGTGCTTGTCAGTGTTTCTTGAAAGCCAGTTTTGAGAAGTCGATAGGTATCCTTCAGTTTCATATTGAAA
>JBCEWB010069405.1:3144-13307 GCA_039654565.1 Peronia peronii | reverse complement strand
CATAATATCATGATAAAAAAAAAAGGTTCATTACATGGTGAATTCTTCAGAATTTTCAGTTACTCGCATGATAGAAAGTGATTTTTTCCATCTTTACAAAACCTGTTTTATATCTCTATTACCTCACAGAAGAAAGTAACTTAGCTGATGGTCAAAATGACTCAGTAACATTATCATAAAACAGCTGATGTTATTATTATTTAAATTTTTGGTATATTTATGAATTTATAAACACATAATTATTATTATGTTTATATTTATAACTGACAATATTGACTGCTAAACTTTTTGTATTTCGTACCATGACACCTACATAAATGTACATATCTGTAATATTTTTCATGCACATTCATAATATTTTGCAAAGAAAGATGTGTCATGCTCGATTTGGGTTATTACTTATTGTAAGACTTTTCGTAAAAGTAACAAAACTTATGTTCTAAACTTTGTTTTGGGCTGTCATTTTTCCATGGCAGTAACAAACGGTTTGTTTTTACTCATTGAATGCTGCCTACATAAAAGCATATCTGAAGCTAATCTTAACAAATTTCAAGTGTTAACAAAAAGACCACATCATTCATTGAGCAATCATAGCTCACAAGCCTTTCAACAAAGGGAATATCGCTCACTTAACTTGATAAATAATTGGAGCAAACTTCAAAATGGCCAGGAAGACTGTTCAGACGGACACTATTTGGGCAAGAGCAATCAGTCTGATTGCCTTTCCATTTTGGAAAAGGCCTGTTCAATGGATTTTCCAGTGATCAGTGTGATAGAGGTGCCTGAGGGATTCATACTGTCACGCCAGTGTAAGTGTGTCAGTGTCAAGGATTGCCTAGTTTGTCAATGCCTGTGGCTTAGTTATTGTGACTTATTTAGAACACTATAAGTGAATAATTGCCAAGTACAAGAGGTATAGTCCAAGTCCAAGCATTGTGAGAAGAGAAACAAAATCGCTTTTGCTGCTGTTATGTGCAGTATGGAGCAAAAAACTTAGGAAAAGATTATTACTATGAGAAAAAAATATTTTTGTCATGTGGTGAATTTATCAGAATTTTCCATGAGTCATGTGTCAAATAACGAGAGAAACAATGATTCTTTTCCTTCTGTCCTAGGCTTGTCTCATACCTCTTGTATTTGACAAAAGAAAGTAATTTGGCTAATGGTCCAAATCGCTCATTCAAGTAAGAACTCAATTCAGACCTGAAGGTAGATTTCATAGCAATTTATAGTAAGAGTTTATGTTCACTCTTTGCCAAGCAGAGACTAGAGAGAAAAAAAATCAAATATTTTCTTTCTCTACACTTTGTACGATGGTATGTTTTTCTGAATGACTTATTTTATATTCACTCATATTTTCAGTGTTTCTGTGAAAAAGAAAAAGCACAAATAATTCCCTAATCATAAAAGTTCTGTCATATTAAATAATTAATTTATTATTTATGTATTTATTTTATTTTAGCCAGGGATGAGAGCCAAGATATTATACAGTTATTTTGTTTTGTCACTTTGATACAAATTATACATTTGTTGATGTCCACAGATACTATCTCAGGTGATGTTTATGAATAGTGCCAATCTAAGATTGCACGAGAATATTATTCCACTGATTGCACATGAAATTATAATGTGAGCATAGGAAAATCTGATTGTGAAACTGGTGTTGATTTTTTAAGTGTTAGCACTGCATACTGAATAAACGAAGAGCCAAAATGAAGTAAGAAGTACTTGATCAACAAAAGAAACTATGACTTTTTGTCTTGATCTCTCTTTGCTTTTTGAAACCTTGAAAATACAGCAGTTCATGCTTTGAATCTAAGACATGGATGTACATGACATATATAATAATGATTTGCCCTCCTTGAAAAGCCTTGCTCTGAGACCATGCCCTGTATCGCCCTTAAATCACCAGTACCCAGAAAAAATATGAACTTGCTTAGCCAATGTCACAGGATCTTGTCAGGACATGACTGTATGTACATGCATTTGTATGATTGTGTTCTATTTGAAAACTGTGATTTTTCTACAGATGTGTCGCTGTTACTTGCAAACAATATCCCAGATTTATCTGCTGTCAATCAAATACTCTTGGTGCCCATGTACCATCTGTGGGACACTAAGTTAAAGAGGGCTCAGATTCAATCAAGGTTTGTTCTAAGACCTCTGTGTGACATCACACTTTTTGTGCAGGCTAAGTTTTGCTACTGCATTAGTTATTCACATATTTAGTCAGATGTTCACATCCTCATTTTAGGAGGCTCTCAAGAGCATGTGCTTTTACAATGTGCACTTGTAAGGAACAGGATTTAAAGAGTTAATGCAGCAAAGTAACTGTCACGGATCCTGGTGGAATTAATCTTATGCCAGTGAGGACTTCATTGAGAAAATAAAAGTATGTGTTGGCAAAGAAAATTGGGATCACCACAGAAAACAACACTCATTTCCTTTTCTGCCAGTGTCAATAACCCCATACTCATTTCACTAGATCACATGACAATCATAATGAAAATTACGTCCCCCCAGATAAGTGTATTTCAGATGACAACCATGATCATGTGAATAGATATCACTGTCTGTGTCTGTCTGTCTGAGAATGTAGGGACATTGTGGACAAAATTGTGTTTGTGTTATAAGCTCTTGGCGATTGATACAGCTTGTATAGTATATCGCAATTTCATGATGAAGACAAATAGTAGGACATTCTGAATTGTTGATTGAAATCTATATATTCTATCAAATATCTGTGTGTGTTGAAAGCTCAGTAGTTGAATAGTGTGGTGCAAAACATTTAGTATGCCGAAAGAAGTAGGAGAATGGCTGTATCTTCAGTGTTCATAGAAGAAATACATGAATTTCTTAGTGCTCGTTTAAATGTATGCATGTGATTGAACACAATTTGCATATAAGACACGACACTATGAAATCAGGATCTCGTCAAACCGAGGTAATCTGAGAACTCACAATTCTTCCAGCAGTGAAGGAATTTTCAATGCCATTTTCTTGTTGAATTCAACTGCGGTGGTGGGTCACCCCATCCTCTTTGATTGCCAGTGTCTCAATTTCAACTCATGATAGCGCCAAGATTTTTTCACCATAAGAAAGAGAAATGAATAAACTATACCAGAAACTTTATATGCTCAAAAAGTGACCAGCGCTTGATTTCATTGTGTTGTGTCTTATTTTGTATTTTCGGATGCACACCCAAAGTGCCCTTTGATGAATTAATAATAAATTTTTTCTATAAATTCCAGTTCTTTTTGTGTTTTTTCTTTACACTTGTTGTCTTTAAAAAAGGAAAAAAAAGGTTTGCTTGAAAATGTATGCTTCAGTAACTAAATTTGTGATTAACAAAAGGTCTCCAGTGAAGTGCATCCTTGGCCTAAATGAATCAGTTCGTAAAGGGATCAAATTGATGCTGTGTCATGGATGAACACCAATTTGCAATGTGATCACAAACCTTAAACACTCCTGATGTCATTGTCAAGTGTGGACAATTACATGAGGAGTGGAAAAGCAAACAGTAGTAAATAATCAAATCTGTCTTGAAAAACCCCGTGTTTTTTGTTGTCCCCTGTGTTTTAATATGGATCAAATTTTTTACCTTTTTTAAACAAAATTTTTTTAAACCAGTAAAGTTGTAGGCAGCAGATAAAAAATAGAAACAACAAAAAAAAAAAGATATGGTACATTGAAATTTGATGTTACATGACATCAGGAACAACGAGAACGCACAAATAACGACCAATTTTAAATTCCCATTTTATTGTTGTATGCCACGCGCTGTCCACGTGCATTTCCCAAGAGGGGGAAGTACATGTAATCATAATAAGCTCTATTGTAAAAATTCAACACTGTGCACAATAGTTATTTTCCTTTTCGAATATCACTGACTTAAACCTGTATTATACAGGACTGAGACATTGGGAATAAGGAGAAATTTTTGTCAGAACACTGGCTGTCATTATTCATGAGTTTCATTGTAATGCACTTACACTCCTCAAAATAATGACTTATGTAACAAACATGAAAACTTTCATACATTAAACAAACGTACTTTACGAGCATATCCTGACTATGATTTTCCTTTTTTCTTTTCTTTCTTTCTTTCCTTTTTTTTTTCAGAAAGTCCATGATTTGAAAAGGGAAAAAAAAAAATCAAACACAAGTAAGAGGTATATAAATGAAATAAATTATTTTATTCTGCACAAATTTCAGTATGCCAGTAAATTGTAAACAGTTCATTCACACATAGTATTCATTCACAAAAAAAAAATGCTCTAATACTGCTTTACAGTCCCCTCACTCATCCACTATCAGTAATGTTTCTCTGCATCATTCAACACCGGCTGTTTTTTGTCCCCTTGCAAACCATACATTCGTGATACAACAATATACTTTTAGTTACATGTACTACATGTATGTGAAGCCCACTCATATATCCAAATAACTTGCATTTCATTTCATTTAACTGTAGTGAACTTTATTGTGGGAAAAACTGGAATTTACATGCTCGCACTATGTTGTGTTGGACCTTGAACATAGAATACATACACGTATGTACATGGATGGCAGATAAATCCGATTCAACATACACAACATAGAAAAGAGATGATCATGATACAAGTATCAATAACCAATAAACCAAGCATGTCAAGTGAGGCTTGAAGACATAATCAATGAACTAATGTATTGCCATCATTAAATTAGCATGTTCCAAAGACATTGGTACACAAATAGTTATCATCTAATTGCAATAAAGTAGGAGGGGGGGCCGGGGGTTACAAATCCCCTCAACAGAATGAAGGACAGCACAGTTTACTTCTTAGTTTAGGTGAAGTGACACAATGCACAATGAGGTTGAGGGAAAAGGAGGTGTGGGGGAAGGGGGCAACAGCACCAGTAATAAACCGCAATAAATTTATTTATTTGTTTTTACATGTCTCATATGTTCTTCATCTCATCTTCAACAATCAGGAGAAATGTGGAGACAATTTATTTAGTGCAGTGTCATTTTAACTTTACAGTCCAAAGCACATCCAGTAGGTCAATGCATCTTGCACCATATCAAATATTAATATGAGCTGAAATGACACTGGAACACAGGTCTTGCTATGATTCTGTTGGACACACAGCATGTCATGTACATAATATGACAGTTCAGAACAAATTATGTTACCATCCTCTCTGTTTCTCTCATAATACAATACCACATTAAAATTCATGACACTGGTACAAACCACTTACCATCACTTTCACAGAACATAATGTTACCGCTGTTCCTTCTCGCAGCACATCATGTCAGCATTATAACAATTCATGATGTATGCCACCACTATTGAATATACATGTAATAATAATGTCGTTTTTACCGCAGTTCACGATACAGAGTCACTTTTGTTTCTGGCTCATTCCTGTTTTATTTCGGCCAATATCTTTTCATCAAATACTCTGGCTGACAATTTAAAAAAATAAAAAAAAAGAGCAGAAAAAAAAAAGAAAATTAACACATTTCACTTTTCACTGATACACTTATGAGACTTGTAAAAGCACCATTTGATATGTACGTGGTGACAGATGTCACCAATATACAAGCCCTTTAACAATGTCTAGTTTCTAAATAACCCCATTTCTTACAACATGCTCAGTTTAGCACATTCTTTTCCCCACTGTATCTACAAATAATACTGAACAATCAAATATCTTGTAAGAAATTTATTTACCATTATTTCCGTGTGATCAGAGCCATTTAACAAACAAAAAATGCTGAAATTTCATAGAGGTACATGTATATATGCTTACAATCAGTAAATCTATTACAAAAACAAAGGGCAAACAGAACATGTAAGTGGAGAAAATCAAAACAATGTGCGTAATTTCAGCCATTTCACACTGAAAGTCAGTTTACCCAGTTCACACAAAATGTCTTGCGCCCAGGGCACAAATGAGTCTGAAGTCGCGCCGGGTGATTTCGAGTTACAGCTGTTTTTTACCGTTTTTTACTATTTTCCAACTATGATACCAAAATGTTTCTTTTTTCAGGTTAAAAAAGGTTAAATTGTCGTTTTGTGAAAATAAAAACAAATTTTAGTACCTTAGTCAGAAAGTAATTAAAAACGACCGAAAACAGCTGTGGATCTTTATCACCCGGCGCGACTTCCGACTCATTTGCCCTGGTCGCAAGATAAATATTCTCTCTCGTTCAATCATCTATATGAAATGGTCATTAACAATAATGACCCCTTTATTCTACCGTGGATTTCTCTAGGTAACTTATTATAAACTCAAATGGACTGTATAAATCTGTACACTTGAAACCATTTATAACAGAATCACTTGTGACACTAAGTTGTTTATAGCAGGTACATTGTTAATCACCATGTCCACTCTTTCTTTGACATTAGTAAAATATTATCTTATAGCAGCAGTCTGTGACAACTGAATCGCCTATAACAGGATAACTGTACTGCTGCACGGTTACAATGCAGTACACCTGTACATCTAGAGGTACAAAACTGTGCAAGGTGCATAAGTCAGATAGGTCAGCAGGTCACATGATCACTATTATGTCATCTACTTTGTTCACTAGGTGCATGTCAAGGAGGAAAGGGGCGAGTGGTAATGGGCAATGAGATTAATCAAGTGGCCTTCGGGGAAAGCAGGGTTGGCTCATTCATAATTCATATTGATTAATAAAACTGGTTGATGTGGTGCTTGAAAATGGCACAACCTTAGATAAAAGATAAACATGTATTTTACCACTCACTGATCGCTTTGTCCAAATGACCAATAAAAAATGATGAACACTGAAAAGTTTAGTTGCATTTGTAGACATTTTGCGATTTGATATCACATTGTGTTTCAAATGCTGAATATCATGGATCAAGCAAGATCTATTCATATCGCGATCACTTTAATGACTTTGCTCTTCCATGCAACACCATAGTGATTGTGACCTTTCATCTCAGCCCCATGACAATGTGTGCAAGAGATTGAGCATAAAGGGATTGGCATAGTAGGAGAGGGAAATAGGTGAGTGAGGTAATATGATACCACTGATCTTTCCGTGGGCCTAGATTAGCTACTGTCGCCACTATGTTGGGAACAGTGATAGAAGGAGAGTTGGATGCAGAACGAGCCTAAGTACCTACATGCACTTAACTCTGATCTTCATAACTGAAGTGTTGTTTGTTGAATCTTCATGTTGTCAGTTGCTCTGGTATGACTTTTCATGACTAATACTGCCACACATTGTAACCATTATACCTGACTTAAATAATATGTCCTATTATCCTCATTATTTTGATATACAAAAGTAAAAGAATTCATCCAGGGAGATTATCCACCAGAAACTCTCTTATAAACAGGCATAGTATTGTTTTCATTATTCCTCTAATTAACTGTATGTCAGTTCTAACAGCACAACGCTAGTCCCAGCAATCCTGTTATATCAGATTACTGTACTTCAACTGTGAATAAGTTTTATTGTATCTTAACCATTGCCTAATCACAGCAAAACAATGAGAAAACTTTTATAAATTATAATCCATTTCACTATCTATTTTCCTACCCCCATTCTTTCCTCTTTCATCTGACCATCTTTTTCAGTTCTTAAAGAAAAGTGGAACAATTGTTACTGGATCACCTTTGAATACCTCATAACTTCATTGAAGTAATAAATTCAATGATGACGGTGTCTCTTGCTGTTTAACATTCTTACCACATTTTCCACTGAATACTCAATCAACAGTCAAAAATATTTAAAACACACTTTCAGACCATCTGAATTATGGCTTTTATCTTCTCATTTTGTTCATCTGTCAACAGCATTCACACCATTTTCAGGCAATCAATTGATTTTTCAAACCTCTTCATCCTCCATAATATTATTGATTGGGCCAAAATATTGAATTAATTCTTTCACTAGCTTTTTTCACATACATTGTTTTTTGCATGTACCTCCATTTAAGGAATGGAAATGGAAATGTAAAATAATCATATTCAAGTTTAGACAAGAGTGTAGTTTTATATTTTGTCTTCATGTCTTGGTGTTGATCAAACTAGATTTATCATGTATTTTTATATACAGTGGACCCTTGGGTTATGAACAGCTCAGTTTATATTTATGAACAAATCAGTCTATGAACAAGCTTTGCAAACAAATTTTATCTCGACCGACTCACGAACAATGATTTGGGTTACAAATACACCTACTACCCACACTCCCATGGAATACGTTCTCAGTTGCACTCTGTCAAGTACACATGTGCATCAGCTCGTGTATTATTTTGGGTTCTTTCTTGATGTGATAGTGTTGCATGTATTTTAACCCCAATTATGCCACAGAATAAGGAAAAAAGTGTTAATGACAGCAGTTGTAAGATGCACAATTGCATTACTGTTGAACTAAAGATGGAAATAATTGCAAAACATGAGAATGGTGAGCGTTTAGCTGACATCGCCCAGCAGTAAAAATTCGATGCATGTTCTTCTGAGGCTGAAATGGATTAATTGTATTTACTCTCATTTCAGTGTTTCAGTTATGAACAATTTGATTTATGAACAAAGTTCTGGAACGGATTAAGTTTGTAAACCCATGAGTCCACTATATATGCATTTTAAAACTTTTTTAAGACAGTGAACATAATAACGTTTATAGATACGGTAACGGATTCAATAAAAAAAAAAAAAAAAGAAAACAAATTGACATTGGCAGTTTTCAGACCTCAACTCCCCATTTGAACTGACTACCCACAAGCAACAAAAAATTTTATTTAGACTAAAAAAAAAAAAAAACATGTATTTTATAGCTGTACTTTGTATGTCCATATTTCTGCTCAAAGCATCTCTTCTATCAAACTATTTGGTCAATTCAGTTCCCAAAAAACAAAATTCCCTGTATGGTGGATGGGTAGTTATCAAAAACCATCTTTTTTCCCACAATATTTAGCAAGTGCAAAAAAGTTTTTAAAAAATGTATAGGCTGTGGGACTTAATATCAGTGGGACAAGGCTGAAGTATCTGGAGATTCTGTTGTGTCAGGCATGCTGCTGGCTCCCTCCACCTCCTCTACCACTTGGACGGTTGCTCCTGGCAGCTGGGCCATCCCATCTGGGACTTGTGTCAGTGTCTCAAAGTGCTGGGCTGCCAATTGCTAGGGCAATAAACAACAGAAGACCGGGTCAAGAAACAATGTGGACTGACTGACTAAATCGTGATGAATATATAGCAGTAAGCATCTACTTTCCTAAGAAAACACAAGGCAATAACTACTGTCAAGCACAGAAAACTTGAACACAGAAATCTTGAATTCATGGAAATGCCGAACACCTTATTGGCCCCGTTTAAATTCCTATGTTTTCTTTGTATTATTAACACATATTTCTTGAACTCACAACACAAATTTCTCAAACGATTTCATCACCATCTACCAGATCTCAAAGTGGCAGAATGTCTGATTAGGCTCATTTTTTATCTGGACTTGCTTGCCCAGGCTGTGGATGATAGGGGAAAGGTGCGTGGAAGAGTGAGAAGTAAGTAGGCAGAATATAGTGTAGGTCGAATTCTGGGCCTCACTGAAGATAAATCAGCCGCTAGCCGAGAGCACATTGTCCGAAAAACAGTGGAGGATGTCATGTGGATGAACTGAGAGGCACTAATTCCTAGAATACTGATAAGATCGGACCACATTAGTGTTGTCAGGGTTATGTCCCCTTAATAGTCCTTAGCGAAAAAAAAAAAAAAAAAAAGGGCCTTCACAAAAATCTCAAAAACATTTTTCAATCCCCGAGAAATTAAAGTTTTCTGTGCTCAACTGTATCGTGTAATAAACTGGCTGTACCAACTGACTGAATCAGTTACAAGCAATGCAAAGCAGTGATGAACACTGCAATGACATGCAAACAAAATAAAACAGATTGCAAGAAAATACTTTGATTAGCTAAATAAAACTTAGAAAAAGCCATGAGTTGCAATGGAAACTGACAAAGAATGGTGATAAAAAAAAAAATCTGACTATAGCGACAAGGTGTTGAAAACAGACTCAGTCTACTGCAACAAGCTTTCCTTTTCAACCGATCAAACAGCTTTATTTCATCTGATATGGGATTTCATATTGGGCCTCAGCTATCAGATTCTAGATCTAAACTCTAGACTCTAGAAGGAGT
>JBCEWB010069394.1:0-13308 GCA_039654565.1 Peronia peronii | reverse complement strand
CGTCGAGGATGGCATTCCATGGGAGACATCCCACCGATGGCGGGCTTACACCACCTGCAGGTGGGAGCAGAGAACCTCTTTATAAACCCTGGGCCCCCACGGGGGAAACTACAGTATTGTGAAGAGCATAAACAATTTATTGGACTAATCTATAATTTTCAGTTATGAGCTAAGACAACTGGAAATAATATACAAATGACAAAATGTTGCTATTATAAATATGAGCTTTGTTGGCTGCATTTTCAAAGAATTTACAGCAAGTTCACTGTAATCCACCAAATCTGTAAGCTGGTACAACATCCAATAGAGGATAAGTACAGTTTGTATATGAAACGCGCACGATGAAATCAGGCGCTCGTCAAACTGAGGCGATCGGAGAAGTCACATGTTTTTCAACGGTGAAAGAATTTTTAACGTATTTTTTTTTAAAAAACCCTTCAATATCAATCTAACAATGCGTTTCGGAGTTAAATTTGCTGAAATAGATTGAGTAAAGGCCCCAAAATTGCAGTTTAGTGGCATGGGCTAACAAAGATTAATAAGGATTTACAAAAGTGACTGGCCATTTTCTCACTAAATTGAGCGGCAGCAACAGGTCACCCCCATCATCTTTAATTGGCAGTACCTCGACTTCTACTTAAGGTAGAACCAAAATTTTTTTCACACACAGAAAGGGAAATGGATAAGCTTAACTTTGGTACCACTAACTCCATATGCTCAAAATTTGACGAGAGCCTGATTTCATCTTGTCACATCTCATATGTAAAATTCTATAGTGCAGCTTGTGTATTGGCAAAACTCTGTGGTGTTCACGGACTCAGCAAGGATGATTCCAACACAGTAGAGCTTCACCATAATACAAGCTGCCATCTATCCCTGTTCGATCTTCAACTATACCACAGTGTGAGCCACCCCTATCTTCGTCCATGAAAATGGATACAAAGCACTTCAAAAGATGGATGAAAAAAAAAGAAACCATGTGGACAGAAGAAGAGATAACAAACTGATTCCTATGTGGTTTTCCTCTGTTGTCAGATACGGAGCCCATGACATGGCTTATTACAGGCCTGAATGAGAGACAGATGATTAGAGAAAACCACTATTGCTATTATAGTTTAATTACATCTTTCAACTTCCTGTGGACGGTTATCTCGGAATACCACCATGACCAATCAATTATCCCATACAGCAGTACACCAAATAGGGATGGCAGAATATAAAATATGGATTTGCTTCCAAATTAAAGACAACAATTTGAGAAACTTAACTTCTGGCATGATCAGGTAGACAATGATAAGAATAAATATATGAGACGATGCGATGAAACCAGACATTCGTCAAAGTGAGGCAGCCTGAGAAATCACAGGTGTTTTTCAATAGTAAGTGAATTTTTAACGCAATTTCTTTTTCGCAGATTCCTTCTGTATCAGTATAAAAATACATTTCAGAGGTAAATTTGCTGAAATAGATTGAATAAAAGCTCAAAAACTGTAATTTAGTGACATGGCCTAGTAAAAATTAATGAGGATTAACAAAAGTGATTGGCCATTTTCTCACTAAACTCAGTTGCAACAACAGGTCACTCGCACTGTCTTTAATTGCCAATATCTCGACTTCTACTTACGATAGCACAAAAATTTTTTCAGGTACAGAGATAAAAATGAATAATCTTCACAGTGATACCAATAACTCTATTTCCTCAAAGTTTGACGAGAGCCTGATTTCATCATGTCACATCTCATATAATGACAGACAATGGCACATAACCAAGTACCACATTATGAGGAGTAGCAGTTGGATAGGTCAATCAAGTCAAGGTAAAGAAAAACCACATTCTATTCTATCTGATAATGTCAGCTGTACGACAAAGAGGTGAATAGGTAGCATTCCCTGTATGATAAAAAGACGAACCCATACCTTCTCTGCATGACAAAGGGGGCGAATCAGGCAGATATTTTACTGACTGATATGCCCGTTTGTCATGCAGAGAAGGTAAGGGTTCGCCTTTTTTTGTCATAAAGGGGTTGTAACCTATTTGCCCCTTGGTCGTACAGCCGACGATGTCAGAGCCAGGAGATTGTATAAACTTTACAGGTAAACAAAGAGAAATATTTTACATCCTTGTGGAAAACATATGATTTCCACAGTTTCTCAAATTGGATAAAAGAAATAAGCACCACTTGTCAATTAGTGTGCACTTAAATCGGATGTTTTGAACAGGTGCATCACTTTAGTGATCATAATTCTTCCAATAAACAGCCTCACCAATCGATTGATTCCTCAATTTTCTGATTATGCCGAGACTTTTTGTATGATAACACTGACTCGTGGTGTCATGTTGTGGAGAATGCATTCTGAGGTTTTTAAGCCTGTATGACTACTGTGTATTCTGCACTTGGTATGAATTACAAATATCAAAAAGGTTTCTGCCAATTTATTCACTCCGATCTCTCACTGCAACTTTTCACCCCATCCTTGTTAAATTCTCTCTGTGTCCTAATCATTTCCCACATTATAGTAGTGAACTGATCTCCAAAAGTTAGTTGGGGAATAAAAAAAAAAATTCCATATTTTAGGAAAAAAAATTGTTTTCAAAATAAACCCCAAGATTCTGAAAAAGAATTGTAAAAAAAAAAAAAAAAAAAAAATCTCCACAGTCCAGAAAAGTAATATTTTTGTAAAACCTCCATGACTTAGAAAAAGAATTTTTTAAAGAAATTCTCTGATTTAGGAAATCAATTTTTTCTAAAAAACATGATTTAGAAACAGAACTTCAAAAAGGTAAAGTGTGGAGACATTGAATGAGAGTGACTGAGAGAGAGCAACGACAATGTTTCTTACCTGAAGAGCTTTCAAAGATGGTTTTATAGAAATTATACATGGAACTATTCAACTCATCTCCATTGCTTTGCTGGTCTAAAAATCCTGGATTTCCTCCCGAGGGGGCCGGCAGCCTTGGAGACTGCAAGGACAACAACAGAATAGGTCGCTACAAAAGATGTACAAAGGATGCATTTACCACTACAATTATGAGTTGGCTGACAAGATACAGGTCTTTAAAGTGATCTCCATGCATTGTAAATAGTTAAGACAAATCCGCAGGACTTATGATTGAAAAATAAGGAAAATGAAAAATGCTTATTGAGTGAAAGATGGATTAATGTACTGATTGGTAGATAATAAATCAGGTAAGAATAGATGGGATATCAGTGGTGGATAGATGGATGGATGGATGGATGGATGGGTGGGTGGGTGGGTGCGTGGGTGGGTGGGTGGATGGATGGGTGGATGGATGGTTGGTTGGTTGGCTGGATTGGTGAGTGGGGGGGGGGGGGTGGGGGAGGGAGAGAGTTGGATGGATGGATTAAATAATGGACAGATGGATTGATGGGCAGATGGATGGATGGGTGGGTGGATATGGATGGATGAATGGTTGGATGGATGCACAGACAGACAGCTGAATGGATAGCAGTATTGGTACAGAAGATGTTATTACATTATATATTAGACATGACCTATATTGTAACTGTTTCAGAGAAAGATGCCTCTGAAAAACAAATTCCTTAAACATTTCCATGACTAAAGAAGTGACAAATTCATATTTTCTTCTTCTCTCTCTTTTTTCTCTGATTCTCTGGGTCAATATGTAAAAAAATGTAAGCATATGCGGAAATTTGAATTTTTTTGAATCCATTCAACCTAATTTGTGTGAATGATGAGAAAGAACAAAAATGCCTAACGGATTGACGAAACGTTCTTCTACAGCAGCTGCTGCGTCAGTCACTGCAATACTCACATTGTCATTGTGTGGTTGTGAGGACTCGGCCTCCGGTGTGACTGGTGCTGGGGAGAACATGTGTTGCTTGGGCGTGGTGGCACCGCTCGGAGAAGGGACTGGGTGGGGGGACTGGGTGGCAGAGAGGGGACTCATGCCCATAGCATTGGGGTTAAACGGAGAAGACTGAGGACAAGGAAAAAGAACATCACAAAAATGACAGATTCCCAGGACAGCTACTCGTAACAGAGTAGTGCAGGAGAAACACATAATAAAAGGAAGGGTGACATCAAGATGGAAAACTATAAAGTATACAGACACAGACTAAATTCTGACTTTTATGCAAACATGCATTCGTGCGTTTGTTCTGAAATCATTTCATTCTTTTACCTCCACAGATATAAAAGATCTAACACAGACTAAGTGGCTATCATTTTACAGCCATTACAAAGTTTCAAGTTCTCTCATGCAAACTTTGGTAGTTGAAGCAGGCATGACATTTAAGCTGACAAGTGCACAATAATTTCCCACACAATATTTTGACTACTATTTGAAACTTCAATTTATCCTTAAGACTGCTTATTAAGAGCATACCTAGGAATATCTATTTGCATTACACTCTAGTTTAACCTGTGAGATAGTAAACATGTTCGATTATTTGAAGAACTGGGTCCAACAAACAGATATGTTCTCAAAACTACTTTAACAAAACGAGTGATGAAAATGTTATTTTCATTTAAGATTTTTTCATCATTTAACAGATTTTTCAGCAGCCTTGTACGTATCATACACATATAAAACAGTAAAAAGATGTCCTGTTCTCTAGTCTGTGTAGAATGATTATACTTATGACTCAAAAATTATTATAGCAACTTGTAAGGAACTATGTAGTATATCATTCTGATTAGAAATTGGTGGGCAATTAAAAAAGAATATTAAACTTTGCTGCACAATCCCAACAAAATGCAGTGAAATATGAACGGAGAAATATTCAGAGCTCAGCAAAAAATCTTCAAAACTCTACTTTATTTGACAACTTTTCACCATGTGATACATTTCTCACAAATGCTACTCATATCCATACAGACCTGACTGGATTCCGACTTGATATGGACAGGCTGCATGGTGACCACACTGGTCAGGACAGGGTTGGTCTGTGGACTCAGACCGCTGTCTGGACTGTACGGGGAATGCTGCCCAGCAAAAGACAGTAGGAAGAATACATTTATTCAGGGACATAAATAACTGTCATTGCGCATTCAAATAATTACATTTTTCTAGGCTCCTTTCCTTTCACATTTCCTATTAATGTTCATCTTTGGTGATGGTGAGGACAGGACAGCATCATCCAAGTGATCTGAAAGATGCTTTTGTTCTAAAAACATCTATCAGTTTTTCTGACATAGAAAAAAATACAATAGAACAAATTCTACAATCTGGGTACAAATACAAAGACATTATTTTGATGAGAAGACAAAAGAAACTCAAGAGGTATTGTCAGATCAGAAACATCACGAGATGAAATGTTGATTTAGATCTAACACACATTTACCCAAACATTCACCGAAAATCTCCAGTCATGAGAAGACACTAAAGGTCAATTTAAGATACCAAAAAGATCAGTAGGGAGAGGTAATTCAAAATCATTCGGATCCTCAGTTTACGCCAGGTGAGGGCATCAAAACAGCAGCATTGAACACACACCTCCCCAAAGGACCAGATAATACAAAATTACAAGTAAGTTATCATGAACTAACCAATAATCACTTTTCGTTGTCACCAGAAAGTTTTAACATACGCTCTTACATCAAAAATAAACACAAAATGAATTTTCAATGGCAAAACAAAAACTGTTATGACTATTCTTACACACTGTCTTATCAAGACGATTGCTACAAGCTGCACAAATAACACAAACAATACTACAAAGGGGATGAAGCACTGAACACTCCTTTCTAAGTGTGGTCCCGGGCTGTTTCTACTACAGAAGTTGCGAAAATGGCACATTCCGATTACTGCATGATCATGCTTGCCAATTTAAGTCTATGCATCCTACTCCTAATCCTAGCCTAAACTCTCATCTAACCTAAACCTATACCTAACCCTAAGGTAAAGAGCACAACACCAATAAATAATCAACAAAAAAAAGTATATTTGCCATTTGAAACAGTCAGGCAACACCAACACAGTCAATAGTTAATCTACACTGTTTAATTGGATTGCAGTATTCGATATGTGCCATTTTTCGCGACTTCCGTAGTAAGAACAGACCGGGACCACACTTAGAAGGTAGTGCCAAGCACTGGCACCCATAGGTAGTTATTTTCCCCACCAGTTAGTTTGAGAGCCAGCTTACAGAAAAAAAGGAACTAAAGTTATAAATAAAAGATGACCTGGCTAAACGTGTTCTTTACCATTTAAATTCTATTACAAAACACTGTCCTCATTCTATAAATCTGTTTCCACTGGTAGTTTCGTGACACACAATTTATTCTTCAGCACTTCAAATTACAGCGTATCTTCGGAGCACAACATACCCGATCATTTGGCCGTTTTTTACGATGTCTTGTGGGTGGCAATGGGTCATCTGGTGGAGGCGTCTGAATGGCCCAGTAAGATCCCTGCAAACAAATGAAAGCTTCGATAAGATAAATGTTACTGATTCACAAAGCATTGTTAGAATGGGATCCTCACTGATACATGTCTTCTCTTAAATATAAATTTATAACAACACTGCATGATCACAGTCACTATTGTAATATCAAGCAATAAGATAACAGTGGTACTTGATACAATTCATCCCCTTCAGCAACAAACTAATTGAGTAAAGTGTCCGCATAGCTGAAGGTAAACAGATTTGAAAACTGACAGCTATGCTGATTTCAGCTTCTCAGTGATCAGGTCTACTGCATTATTGAGCTACATAATAGTAATTGATATGACCAGGATGTTTCATAAAACAATCTCATAGTTTATAGCTCTTTATAGCCACGGACAAAAGAACCAGTAATACTTTACACATTCTTTCAGAGAAATAATTATGTGTAAGTGACATACCTTGCCTGGGTCATCTTTTGATCTGGGTACTTTCTGGAAACACTTATTTAATGACAAATTGTGTCGTATTGAATTCTGAAATAAAAATGTGCCATTGTTAGATCCCAGAAACAAACCTTTCCTAAAGAGTCAACAAATCTTACACAAATTCACAAAAAATTTAAAATTTGTAACCTCGCTAGGCTCAATTGAATTTTTTTCTATGACATAGATGATATTAGATAAATAACTACAAATAAATAGGTAACTGTTTCAGATATGAATTTCAAGGTGAAAGTGACAGAAAGTGAATACTGTTATTTATCACAAAAGTAACCAATGTGAGATTCTAAAAATGATAAGCAAAACCATCACTGGAAAAGGAGATACCAATTGTAAGGCAAGAACAAATTTGGTACAAGAAGGGAAGATAACATAAAAAAAAAAAAAAAAAGTTGTGCAGTTCCAACAATATTTGAAGAAAACATGTTAAAGAAATTAAAAATTGTCCTACTAAAGCAACGGTAAACTCAATTTCCAAGAACCTGACACCACATATTTTTTTTCAGTTCCTTGTGAGATCTGTTAGGGTTTCTGAAAAAGGCATATGTAGGGGTAGGAGGGGGAATGTAGTTGTTTTAATTTTTTTTTTTTTTAGCCCATGATACTGCATGCTTCTACAACCAATTTCAAATACATTTTGTTGCCAGATGTTCCTAGCTTTTGATTTCACATACTTTTAGCATTATAAATTGAAAGTATTGTGTTGATTGAACAATTCAGTGATGCAGTTCCAAAATATTAATATATCGGTAATGGTCCCTACATATCCATGAATAATATAGAAAGAGTTAATCCTATTTCATTCATTTTTCAAAGGTTTTTCTCTTCATATTTTGATATGGGCCACACAAAATGTGAGAAAAAAAATAACAACTTGAAATACTAACTGTAATGCTAATGAGGTATTTTGAGATCAGTCACATGACCGAGGAAACATCGCTCACCTATGGCTATGCTTATACAATGTGACATGTCTGAATGCTTATCATTCGTCAAGGTTTGTCTGCCATGCGGCGCACAGTGCATGTAAACAAATCAGCGTGTGAGTGAAACTCCTGGGTCATATGATTTTTCTCGAAATACCTCATTAGATTCAGTGTGAACTGATAACAACTTGAGTGCAAAATCACTGCAATTCTGCACATACTGAAAAAGATTATTGATCCTGCAACTCCTAAAATGAGGTATTTCGAGAAAAGTCACATGATTCATGATTTCCACTTACACACTGATTTGTTTACATGCTCTGAGCATGGCAGACAAATCTTGACAAACGATAAGATTTCAGACTTGTCATACCAACAAAGCCATCTGTGAGCAATGTTTCCTCCATCATGTGACCAATCTCAAAATATCTCATTGTGTATTCAGAGATTCAGTAGATCTAATTCTATATACAAAGTAGAAACTACGCACTGAGATGTAAAGATAAAAATCTAGATTGTTTCATGGTCAGAACAATTATATGGAACTGGAGATTTGTAGATCTGGATCTAGAGAGATTTTCTTCCATTTCTTTGAATTTTGTTCTAAAGATAAAATTTTCAAACATATAAATTATGAAACTAGGAAAGCCATGCATTCTAAAATATCCTAACCTATTTATCTTGAATATAGATCCATCAGTAAATCTCGATCTACACCGCAAGGGGGAGGGGTTGAATCAATGTGAGAAAGGAAAACTAGATCTACTCTGAAAACATGCTTGGCCATTAATCTGCAAATATAAAAGTGCAGGTAGATCTATCTCATAAAAAAAAAAGTTGAATAACGGGTTTTGCTCAACCGATGTGACGCTCTATCTTGAAAAAGCGTTTCAGGTCAAACTAGGGTCAGTTCATGTCAAGTCATTACAAAAAGCGATAATCAATCACTGATGAAACACTAGGCTACTTGCTGAGTCCGTCATCTTTTTTGCCTGACAAGCAAGAAACATCATTGGATCTATAGCTTACCTTCCAACCATTTCCAACTTCCTTGTAGTATGGGAAATTCTCACATATCCACGAATATATTTCACTCAGCGTCATCCGCTTCTTACTGGTGCTGTTGATTGCATGCATGATAAGGTTGGCGTAACTGTAGGGAGGTTTTCCATCTCTCTGCGTTGATTGTCCTGTATGATCATAATTTCCAGATGGATCTGGGGAGCACCGCGATCCAACCTGATCCTGTGGTCTTCCTGTTGCATCAGGTGTACCTTGTGCTCCATTTATCCCGGAATTGGCCATAGGCCCACCGACACGAAGTCGGTGTAGCCAGTCCATTTTCGTCAAGCTTGAGCCCAGATCCGCCATCTTGTTGTGGCCTGCTTCAGAAATGTCAGGCGCAGTGATAACCACTATTATGATTTTTCCTCTATTTCGATTTTTTACATTTCCCTTCTAATATATAAATATAGAAAAAATAACATTGGCAAATTATATTTATATTATAATAAACTGAAATATTTGGTCATTTTGATATATATATGTATATTTTCCAAAACTGTTGTGACCTCATTTGTTCTTCGAACTCATTCCACCTAATAACTCAATGTTGTTCGGTCGTTGCATAGCAGCGAGTACGCTAACCTTTGACCGCGTCCTAAAATAGTTTGTGCACATTGAAACGCGCGTAATTCCACGTGTTGAATGTTTATAAAAGCAAGATTTCACTCGACCTTCGTCATAATAACTTTTTTCTGTATAAACTTGTTTTCTAAAACTCGTGAAATAAAAAGAATATTATGCAAATCTTCCTTCTCAGAAATCCTGCCCTTCAGAGATCTAGTCTTTTAAGAGCCATGAAAATGATAGATCTAGATCTAGATCTAGTTGTAATCCAAAGAGTAATGTAATTCGCGTGACTTACCAGATATAGAGTCTAGATCTAGATATATAGCTAAAGTGGTACCAGTAATATAATGATAGACATCCTTTTGTTCTGTAGGCTGATAGTTTCAATAGCATCCTGGTTGATCAAGATCAGACTTGTTGCTAGCAAGTATCTGGGCTAAGAACTCAAATTCCTGTGTGACAATTGCCTCCGCAAGTAGATCTACTTCAGACGGACTTCGCTTCCTGGCATGTAATTCTAGTTTTCAGCTCGTGTACTCTTGCTCTAAAACATTCACGTCTTCTCGAATAATTTGCTATCATCTTCATTACCATTATCTTCATCAGCCAAACTACTTGTTGACTTCAAATTAAAGAAAAAATAATAAGATCTAGATAAATTATAATCTATATAAATTATAGGACTGGAGGGTCAATGCGTGGGTGTTCGCGTCACCTCTGTCTTCATCTTGTCAGACTGTGCCAATATGAAACAAAATTGGCTGATTTTAATAGCTCTGTGGTCAGAAAAAATATGCCAATTTTGGTGCAAATTAGTACAGTCTGACATGATGCGGACATAGGTGACGCGAACACCCTCCGTGACGCATTGACCCTCCAGTCCTATATATATTTTTATTATAAACATTTTGATCTGCCCATTGAAATTAAATCATTTTAATTTTCACTTATTCGTCCAGCAAGTAAGAAAATAATCTATTTGAGAGAAAATTAATATTAATTCAGAATTAGATGGCATGACCATTATGTCTTTAGTCCATCCACAGATAAATAGACGCCTACAATAAAATATTTCAGATGTGCTTGTAGAGCACAGTTTGATTAAGATGTTTCTAAAGATTCTTCATACATACAGAGTGCTAGGCCTATTTTGTATTACAGCTCGCATAACACAGTCCGTGGGTGTGCCAAATGGAGTATAAACAGATGTATCAAGAAAGTGAGCAAAGTTGTTAAAAGAAAACCATCGATGTACTGACGTCCAATACCACGAGGCCAGGTTATCAAGGCTCAATATCTTGCATCGGAAAGATTCTTTTCAGCCACATTGCAATTAATTTGCAAGTTCAGAAAGAGATTGATGTTTATTGTATATAAAAACTAATAGAGAGCGCTACAAAAATCATTTCTGCCATCAGCAATAGGCTTAGGCTATTGCCCTAGATCACTGTTTCTTGATGCTGGTATGAGTGTGTCTATGCATGTACAGTACACTGTGTCTCATCATTTATGAATGGAATTTCCTTTTGATCTTAACTTTTCTCATCTTATCATTATCATTTCCAGTCATCATCGTCCCTCAAACATGTACGAAGTAAGCGGCGATCGACATGCAACAAAAATATGTTTTTATATATATTATTTTTATAGATGTACAAGTAATTGAATGTATGAGCAAACATACAAATAAGGGGGGGGGGGGAATCAAGACAGTAGAAGACAAAATCAGTGTTCGTGTTTACTGCTATTTATCAGTAGTTGTCAACAACAACAACAGCAATAACAGCAACGCAACAACAAGAGTAGAAACGATGGCGACAAACAACAATAACAACCACAACAAGAACACCAAGAGCAGCACCAGTAGTATCAATAACAATAGCAACAACAACAAAATAGCAATAATAATAACAACAACAATAACAACAACAGCAACAATGACATCCACAACCGTAAGAATAACAGCAATAACAGCCAGACTAGCAACAACGACTGCAACAGCAGCAGCAGTTACAACAGTGACAAGGATGACGACAACAAGAGCAAGAGCGTAAGATTATCAAACAGCCGGGCCCATAAGGCTGAACAGCCGGTAATCAGTTGCAGTCTGAAACGGCAACAAGTGACGTTGTTCTGTTCTTTCGTTCTGTTTTCCGAGATAACCACCCTCAGGAGGTTGAGAGACTTACCAAGACCGTAACCGTTCTGTTTTCTCAGGCCCGTCACCGCTGGGGGAGGGAGTGGGTTGGGCATCTTGCCTCCTTATTATGCCGGGCCGAAGGGAAGGGTTGTCTTTGAGTATTTGTAGATACCAGAACCCCACGTGTCCAGAGGAGCAAGTTATAAATATTATGGCCGAAAGTCTCAAAATGGGCTTACACTTCATTGTTTTAAATTTTGTGATAATCCACCTAGCCTAGTCTTGGGTAAGAACAAGGTAAAACAAACAAACAAACAAACAGACAGACAAACAAAAACAACAAATTCTGTGTTTTAGGTCAACAAGAACAGTTCGGATTGTGGTCTGGGTTTTACAGAAGCCGATTCCTGCCCAGATATACGTAGGTCTACTGATGCTGCTTTTCATTATCTAATTTATAGGAATCTCTGATGATAGCCTGAAGACAGGGGTCTTTCTCTGATATCCAACGTGGATCTACTGATGTCTGATGAGCATGACTTATTGCAGTATCTGCTGATGAAGAATAATGTGTTTGTTTATAATAGTTTGATCTTATTGTCTGCCTTTGTTTTCTCAGTTGTCTTCTTTGTTTATGTGTGGCCCTCGCTCCTTTTTTAGGATATCGATGAAACAATGGAAAAAGAATTGTGTCAGGCTCAGACAGATTTGTCTTTGGGCGTTTTGTTTATCTTTTTCCCCGTATTTTTGCTAACCAGTCAATTAACATCAACTTAAGATAAATCCATAGAATACAATAGATAAATAAATAAATAAAAAATACACAAACAAACAAAAATAATATAAAAATAAAGAAAGAAATGTATCAGAAAACAAAATATATAAATAAATACATAAATACATAAACAAATAGACAAAGAAAATAAATAATTAAGTAAGTAAATAAATAAGTAAATAAATAAATAAATAAATAATAAAGCTAAAGAAATGCTAGAATTGCTCTAAAAAGGGATACTCTATATAACTGGAACCAAACTGATATTTAAAAATCTCTTTTTTCTCTCTTTCTTTACTTTACGACGATTTCGAACTTGATATAACTTACTATAAATTCCCATCATTATTGTCACCATATTTGTCGTAAAACTCCAGGCATAAGATATACAGAACAACAAGAAATATAATTATTTCATGAAAGAAAAAAACAAGAACAACAACAATGAAACAAACGAACAAAAAACAAACAAACAAGCAAACAAAAGAACAAATGCTATAACTATGGAGAAAAGATATTTTATTTTGCTCTTTAATCAAAATATAACTTTAACAAGCAAACAGATACTTTTTTTCTTAAATTTAAATTTAAATATATTTTTTTTTAATTTCTAGTGTTTTAGCAATATTTTCCTAATTTCAGCTTTTTCACATAAGCCTTTCAAAATTGAGGTCCAGGATGAAAATATGCTTGTTAGTCACTTTGGTCTGAAAGGTCAGCTCTAATCTCCATCTCATGTCCACAGGTTAGGGCTGAAATAAGTAATGTTTAAAAATCTAGAAATCAGAATGGCCAAAGTTCGTGTTCTCTTCATTGTCAAATTGATTATTAACTGCATTTAACATGCAAACATTTAATTTTAAAGTTGGGGGGAGGGGGGAGGAGGGGGGGGGGGGGGGTCCTATAATATAGTTCTGATTTAAAACAATAGGATGTGGGTTTTTTTCTCTCAGAAGTACTG
>JBCEWB010069383.1:0-13308 GCA_039654565.1 Peronia peronii | reverse complement strand
GGCCCTGCCAGCTTGCGGTCCACCGTGTCGCGGTCCGCGCAGCGCCATTGCCCTAGGCGTGCAGTATAATATATGAGTGGTGAGCCACCATTCCCATCTCAGCCCCAGTACACCGACAGCTCTGGTCTGTTCACACTCTAACTGACATCTTCACGGTAATAAGATTTCACACTTGTTACGTGACCTCCGTCGCCAGCGGTAACTTGGTAACACTTTTTTTTTTTTTTGGTCCGTGAAAATGAGCCAGCGGATAATTGCTAGCGAAAGTGTGGCTTTGCCGCACCCTTACCTGCACGCCTGGCGTGTTGAATTTCAGAAAAAGTCATAAAAATACCATGGAATTAGTAGAAGAAACTCGGCTCTCCGTTCTTTAATTTCCACAATTTTTAAGTTACTGATGCACCACATCGAGATGAATATCCATGCCAAAAATCACTCGCAACAACAATGAATCGCAACAGAAAAAAACACGTTTTCACAGAGCAATTGTATCTGCAGCCTGCTAGGCGCTGAAGACCAACTCCCATTTCTTGAATGATATTTCTGTGATACTGCAGATTGAAAACACAGTGCCTGTCCGCTCAAAGTAGACTAAAATCGGGAGAAAAATCAGCAAAAATGAACAGTTTAGAACAAAAATCTACCAACTCACACCACAACGATATATTTAGATAATCTGCCCATAAGAGCAATATTTTCTTGCTCATAGATGAATGTTCTTTCAATTTTTACTATGTAAAAAGATATCTGATCATTTTAGGACATTCAACCCCCGATTCTTCTGTTCAAGTCCAGCGACTTACGACATATCCGAACTTGTACGAGACAATATCATGGTTTTCTTGAGCCTCTCTTACGTGGACATTTGATTCTCGTTGTGAATCTTGAACACCTAACAGCTGAAATTCCATTGAAAACAACGGCTCAGCATACATTTACCATATGTATCTGATTGGAAATGCATGGGAAAGTTAATCCACCTTCTTATTGCTCTGTTTATTACTGATCATAAAGAAAAAGACAACATATTGTATACCATTTTTACAGTTGGATTTTAGCTATCATGAGATCGAATCCCCTGCCAAAAAAGTGGATACAGAACGAGTCCATTCGGCTGTTACTTTTCCACGAATAAAATGTCAGAAGGAGGCTATATTATCATTTGTGTCATCCAGGGACACTATGCCATATGTCTCGCCACCAGTCCGAATGAGTCGCACGTCGCTGGACTCGAACACAGAAATCGGGTGTTGAATGTGATGGAGGTGGTCTGAAATCGATTTTTTTTTTACATGGCAGAAATTGAACGAGCGTTCACCTCTAAATAAGAACATAATTACTGCTGTTATGGGCATAATTAAACATTTAACAGGTTTTTTGTAGATGACCAGAATTATAGAATTATGCTAAACTGTTCAGTTTCGTTATTTATTCTTCTGATTTTCACTGGTGCTCAGAGGTCACTCTGTGCTCTCTATTTGCAATATGCCTGGCTACAGTCAAGCTGGCTGAAAACTATTCTCACCAAATGGAAGTGTATAAAGCAAGGTTTTAAACGACAGTAATGAGTCACTTTGGTAGACAATCGTCAAACGACTCATTCTGACGGGCTGCAAGGCGTGTTTCATGCTATTAAAGTCACACTTTATCATTTACCTATAATAAAAACGCTCAGAGATCAACTGTACCCGTATTATCAAGTCATCAAAAAAAAAAAAAACATGTCAACTAACTGTATTGCGATAGCTCGATACCCCATATATTTTAGTTACATGGGGACAGTTGGATATAGTGTGAGAAGTACATGATCTGCAACATTTTCTTCATATGTTGCTATAGTCGGATATTTCATTGTTACAAGTCACTGCTTCGACTGGAGATGAGCATGTTGACGGTTCGGCTGTATCGGTGTGATGTTATGCCATATTACTCTATATGTCCTTTTTAAATCCAAGATGAAGTTCATGCCTTTTGTGTCAAAGAATTGCTACGATAGCACTTGTATTGCAGTGTCTTACCGGACCACAGGGAAATTGCGTAAATACTACTCTATGTGTACAGTCTCAATTCATGCTTGAATCATTGACAGTTTAGTTGCATTCCAACCACTAAGTTTATTGACCAAAAGTGACTGCCTTAGCCAGAGTGGGACGTTCCAGCATCTGCCTCACGGATACATTCTCAGAGATATAGACATAACTCATGGAGTGACCAAATCCACTGTGACAATGTTCATTGTGAGGGTGTGCCTGTACTTTGTCTGCAAGTACCAATGAGTAGTCATGTCGGTTTTATGTTAGTAATTGGACTGGTTGGCTGATGGTTGAAGAGGAAAAAATAGTTTTATGATCTTTATATGGATGATTTAATCGAAGGTACGACATGTGTGGGGTTTCTTTTTATTCATTTGTTGTGGGTGAATTTATCGGTAGTCCTTTCTCGCTGTCGATCTCCTCTATGTTACGTTTGAGCATAGGTAATGTCCAGACAAAGGAGAGCATTGGGATACCAGAATCTCTGTTAGAAAAGGAAAGTCTTTTTTTAAAGAGTCTATTACTTCACTTTTCATAGACACCAAGTTTATTGAATAAGCAGTGCAAAAATAAATAAATAAATAAATAAAATAAAATCTACCCTTTTTTTATAATTGAATGACTGGTCACCAAAGAAACAAACACGCACAACAAGAGCAAGAACAGGAACAAGAACAAGAACAACAACAACAAAAACAACAAACAAAACAAAACGATGACTGGACAATATTTTTATTAAAAGATGGACAATATTTTCCTTACACTAAAATTTTTCGAAATTTTGATGTTGTGCCTTTTAAATAATAAGCCCAAAAGTGTTTTTCACCTCTGCATAGAACTTAATCAACACCTCTTGTGTCTGGCAAAGCGAAGTAACAGGACAGGTAAAAATTAATTCCCTTTGATTGCTTGAGATGTCTCTTTGAAACGCGAATAAAGCCGTGCTACTGAAACACTTGTATGCTTTGTTTTGTGTACATTGATATTCATTTGTCGAGCCTCTGCTGTGAAATACAACGAGAATATATGGATCCTAAAACATCATTAAAACTCAGAGAGTCAAAACCTGAAAGAAGTTTTTTGTCGTTTGTCAGTAACCATTGGTCAGTCTTTCTGATAATGTCTTCATCTACACCCACTCCTGCCAAGTATGACGTAACTTAATTAAACATGCTTACACAAACGCAAGCTTCAGTAGCAAATATATGAATAAATAAATAATAAATAAATAAAAGAATAATAAAAATAAATACATAAAAAATAATATAAAAAATGAGACAAAACCAACCAACCAACGAAATAACTAACCAATCAACCAACCAAGCAGTAAACAAAACCAACCAACCAAATAATTAACCAACCAACCACCAGCTAATCAACTAAAAAAACCAACAAACCAAATAATCTATCAGCCAAATAACTAACCAATCAGCTAACTATTCAGCCAGCCAACCAACCAAATAAACTAACCAGCAAACTAACCAACCAACCAACCAACGAATCAAATAATCAACCAACGAACCATTCAATCAACCACCCAACCACCCAACCACCCAACCAACCAACCAACCAACCAATCAACCAACCAACCAGCCGAACGACCAACCAACCAACCAACCAACCAACCAACCAACCAACCAACCAACCAACCAACCAACCAACTAACCAACCAAACAACCAACCCAACCAACCAACCAATCACCGAATCAGCTAACCAACCAACGAACTAACCAAACGACCAGCCAAAAAATAACCAACCAACCAAATACCTACCAACCAACCAATCAACCAACCAATCAGCCAACCAACCAACCAACCAACCAACCAGCCAGCCAACAATCACCTAGTCAACCAATCAATCAAACAAATAATTAACCAACCAACCACTAATTAATCAACCACAAAATCAATTAACCAAATAATCTATCAGCCAACTAACTAAGCAATCAGCCAACTATTCAACCAACCAACCAACCAACAAACCAATCAACCAACCAACCAACCAATCAACCAACCAATCAACCAATCAACCAACTAAAAAAACAGCCAAAACATTAACCAACCAACTAACCATCCAACCAACCAACCCACCAGCCAAACAACCAACAAAAACAACCTACCAATCAACCTTCTAACCAACCATCCAACCACCCAACCAACCAACCAACCAACCAACCAACCAAACCAAACAACCAACCAACCAACAAACAAACAAACAAACCAAAAGACCAAACAAGAAATTAACTAACCAACCAACCAACCCACCAACCAACCAACCAACCAACCAAACAACCAACCAACCAACCAACCAACCAATCAACCAACATTTGAGATATTTGCCAGATGGAATTCATCTTTACTATAAATGACAAGTTAAAAATAAAAAAAAAACCTTCTGTAAACAATAAAAGAAAATAACAAACAAGACAAGTCATAAGAAGAAAAGCCACCAAATTTCTTTGTGAATACTCCCCCTCCCTTGTGGAGGAGGGGGGCGGGAGTAGCGGGCGTCTTCTAAAAAAATAATAAAAGGTTTTCAAATGACCAATTATTATACACATTCTGGGGAGAAAATCTGTTCGTTAAGAAAATCGTGATAGCAAGTGGCAGCATATTACTTTACATTGTCAGTTGTAACAACTGCAATGTGAGATTAAAAGGCATTTGTTTATATTATAAAGACTCAGATACAACTATTATGCCCGTCTGCATGAGGATGATTATAGATAAAAGTTGACCATATAGATAAAAGATAGGTAAATAATTAAAATACAGTTATGAAAATTGGAAGCATCTTTACCGACATCGTGAAATAATATAACAAAAAACAACAAGATAATGTATGAATACATAAAAGATTGTAATACTTTTACACGGTCATAGAGGATAGGTTAAAAAGATAAGATAAGTTGAAGTTTGATAAGACAAGATGACATAAACTTTTGTTATCCTCTGAACAAAATTTATTAACAGTTGACAAGATAAGATACCATCACTCTCTTTTTCTCTCTCTGTTTCTCTCTCTCACTCTTTTATTCTCTCTTTCTCTTTATCTCTTTCTCTCTTTCTGTAACACATCCAGGTACACTTGAAAGAAGCGTCTTCCTGCAGCTTCTTCCATTTCCAAACATATTCAGGATTTAAGACATGTTTTACGTCTGAAATTATACATTTAGCATATCATCGAATTATACATTTAGCATATCCCCAGTGTTCATTAGTTTACCGCTTTTATAGAAGGTTGGACGAGCGGGTCCAGAAGGTGGTTTTATTAACTTCTAAAAATATACAATTTTTTTCATCTAATTTGGCATCCTCAAATTAGAGATAAACTGTTTAAAAAAGTGACCAGCTCAAAAAGAAGTTGCCATGGCAATGTCGCCGAATTGGACTTTGGCAGCTTATAATAGCTATCTTTGACATCTATCTCCTCCATTAGATATAGATAGAACTTGATGAAACTCATTCAACATTTCAATATACTGTATAAAACGTTAGATATTTGTAGCTCTTCAGCTTCAAAGAAAGTTTTCAGAAGATAGCTTTGGAAATGGACCTTTAGTGAAATTTCACAATTTCATATTGTTTGTTCATAACTACAACTAATTTTTCTCCAAAACTTACAAATTAAATACCATATGCGTGTGTGCAAATTTTGGTCTTGTTGTTGAAATATATATATATATCTTGTTTGAATGAGAATGGATCCATTTAAAAAAAAAGAGTAAATACAAAAACAATGATAAAAAATTGCATTTGAGGAAAACCCGTTCAAAACTTTGTTATTATTGTTGTTGTTGTTGATACTGTTGTTGTTATTGTTGTTGTTGTTGGTGGTGGTGGTACTAATGCTGCCATCCTTTGCTGCTGTGGCTGATGTGTTACCACCACGGTCCTTGTTATTGTTGCTGTTGTTGTTACTGGGACTTGTTATTATTGTTACTGTTGTTGTTAATCTGCTGTTACTAATGCTGCATTCATTTGCTGTCGCAGATGTGTTATAGTCACATGTCCCTGTTGTCGTTGCTGCTGTTATTGCTATTGTTGGTGCTGTTCCTGTTGCTGTTCTTTCTGTTTCTAAAGCTGCCGTCATTATGTGTTGTTGCCGATGTATTATCGTCACTGTCTATGTAGCTGCGACAGCTGAGAGCCTTGTTCGTACTCCTGCCTACAGCACACCGCCCTCAACGTCTTACTGTACCGCCAGCTGCTGTGGTAGTAGACGAAAATGCTGATGGTGGCGCCGATAGCAGCGAAGATGAAGACCAGGGAGAAGATGGTTGGGTGGATGCTTTGGTAGAAGCCGTTGATCTGAAACTCAGGAAAGATGCGGCGACACGCATCGGGAAGTTGCAGATGATGAAATTGGTCCTACTGGACATGGAGTTAGCCATTGTCACCTGTGGACAATGATGCAGGAAATGAGTTGTGCGTAGATGGAGTATTAAATGTAGACGATAGTTATGTTGGTTACGTTTAAATGAGAAGACTAACAAAGACCATGGCTTCCCACAATTGTGAGACAGCGGACTACAAAGCTCTATTCAGAAAAGTTTCGAGATCGCAACCTCTTATATACATAGATTAAAACAAAAAGAAACCTACACTTGCAGTACTTTGGAGAAAGATGAATAACATCAATGCCTATCAATTAAATGCAAAATGTGAACGCCATTCTGTGAAAATACATTTCAACATTACTCGAAAATATTTTAACCATTCACAATATACAACCATCGAATGCTTTCATTCAACCGATAATAGCTAATGAAATGCATGGCCATTACTAGCCTCAAAATGAAATGCATTACTTAGAGATGAATGTTTCATCATAATTTTGAGCTATTCTTCAACAACCCTGCAAAAATCTCAAGAGAAGAGTCTTTTTTCTTCTTTTTTAAAACAACAACAACAACGACAATAAAACAACTTCAAAGGGATGTTAATTCGGGGCAGTTGAAATGACTGATAAACAGAGCAAGCGTAGAGATGTTTAGAAGGTCTGCATCGCTACAGAAACAGGTGACAGAACGATTTATGCAAGAGGGATCCATCTGGGTCTGTGGACCAAGTTGTTAGAGTGGCTCCATACCTTTGTCCAAGGGTCTCCTTTTGGAGATTTCTGTCCTGGCGTCGATAGCATTATTTGAAATTAACATATTTAGGTGGACTTCAGTGTGCTACCACTAAGTATGACACTCGACATTATCAATGACAAACGTGGCTTTACCACTTTCCTGCCACTGAAGAGCTAATAATATAACTAACAGAGAAAGGTTTATTGTTCGTTACCGTGGCTTGTCGGAAGAAGTTGCCGGCCGTCCTAAGGGCTGTGATCATGGTAATGGTGGTCACTGTGACGATAATCTGTCCGCCGAAAGGTATCAGGATGTGGTTGATGGAATCCTTGATGTGTTCATTGGACTACAGAGATAAGAGAACCAAACATGACAGTGAGTCGATGGGTGGGGAGAATGTGTACAGTGTGTGTGTCTGTGTGAGGGCAGGTATAAAAGAAGGGAGAGATAAGGAAAAGGACGAGGTGTCTGCTTGATGGGGAGAGGAACTGCTGATGATAACGAAATGATGTCATGTGACAGTCAAATAGGAGTGAAAGTAATAATGAGCCAGGTGAACATAATATTATGAACAAGATTGGCTATGACTGCCTGGGGTGTAAATGGAATAGCTCATGTAGTCCAGAAGAAGCGATGGGTCTGGGTTACAAATTGTGCTGAATGAGGGCGAAAAACAAAGAATATACGGCTTTAGGGGCAAACGGATACAAAATAAACACATTTATTAGCTGATGTACCCAACAATTTCAATTAAAATCGTACCCTTACTATTATCTCCTCTTGGTGAATTTAAATGGTGAAAATAAAAAATTAATATGGAAATGCAAGCTCGTTTCTCCAACAGCTATAATTATCATAAACAGGGTTCAAGCCAAAAACAGAGTGTGTCTATCAGTTGTAATCAGGATATTGTTAAAAGTCATGGAAATGAATTGTGAAACAACAAAAAATATTCACATCTCCAATGCTCATTATTTAATACCTTCCTGTTTGGTGCCAACCACATCTTCAGTCGTGTGTGGTAGTTCTGGCGTCCGGCATCCACTTGAGTTGTTTGGAGATGATGTCGGGCAGGTAGGTAGTGAAAATGAAGATGTAGAAGAAGATGTTTGCCGCATGGATCCTTCTGGTGGTGACGATGCTCTTGAAGCAGATGGGCAGGACCACATAGAGACATCGCTCCACGGACACAAAGACGGTGCTGCACAAGGAGATGTTGATGAACATATGACGCACCTGGGGACAATGCAGAATGCCTTAACTCTTTGCATCTGTGATTATAAATCATGGGTTAAACAGAAGTATTCAATTATTGTCTACTGCCCTGAGCTTCAGTTAAAACAAATTCTCTAAATGAAGTAAATGCTCAGACAACATTCCTAAAACTGGAGATGTTGTAATCGACACACAGACGAACTTTATAAGATGCCTGTCTTGAGAATGATGTTCAATATGTCTTTGTGGAAATAAAGTGTTACATCACATAGTTAGAGAAAAAGGCAAACAGAGAAATAAACAAGACTGAGAGGAAATAAAGCAGATGAACAGACGCACACATCCGCAGCGGTCAGACCGAGAAACGAACCGCAGAGGTGATCTTGGATAATTACGTTCATGAGCATGACGTGACGGACTTAAGATCATCCATAATCATTTACTGAATATGGAAAGTGGCCTAGCGGAAAACTGAACGGTGCGTGTGTGTGTCTGAGAGAGAGAAGGGGAGAGAGAGAGACAAAGAGAGAGAGAGAGAGAGAGGGAGAAGATAAAAAGATAAGGAAGATAGAAACAGAAATGTTTTGGTGAACAAGTGACGGATCAGGGTAGCGTGTAATGTCTGATTTCGAATGGAGCGAAGGCTAGTGAAGAAAAAAGAGATATGATAGCATTTAAAAAATAATAATTCCAGAGAGGCCAAAATCCATAATTGCGCCCTTGCCATATCAAGTGTTTGAATCAGTCAATTTTTGTCACTGTTTTCCTTTAATTTGAACCCGCCAAATTCAAAGGAAAATGATACATATGTTTATTTATAATAGTTTAAAAACATCATCTCCAGATGGTCCCTATCTCTTAAAGGCTATTCAAGTCCTTTCCAATACTACCAGAACGTTACTGCATCTATAATGAATGGCGAGTGAAACTCGATTAAAATGAGCCAAAGGGTTGCTGATCAGAATGAGAAATCACCTTGTCATATTAGTTCATCTAATCCCACTAAAAGTCCAAATGTCTCTCGCAACCACGGGTGCACTATATAATACATCATCAAACTAAAGATAATTTCAAGAGCTTTTCATATGTGAACAGGACCAAAAAAAAAGTGATTGAAGTTTGAAATGACATTATGGTCATGATACTGCACTTGGAAAATCCCATTGATATTTAGGTTTTTGTACTTACATTTATTTATGGGCATAACAAATGATGAATTATGCTTAACATAAAGACATATCCCAGCACGTTCAGTTTGTGTGAATGATTTTTAAAAAATTTGATTGTTGAAAGATTATTCAGCAAATCAACCCCTCATTATATAATTCATTTGTTTTTCATTTTCTAAATTTACAGAGCTGAGTAAGTGTGGGTGAAACGTTTTATCTTATCAAAGTGGCGGTGAATATAAGTAATAAAAAAAAAAGCTTTTCAATAGAGCTAATATGACCATGCTGCTCTATGCTCAATTATCTGGAGACAAAGTCATTTTATCTTTGAAGTACAAAAAAAAAAAAAAATAATAAAAATAAAAATAAAAAAATAACAGAAATTAATTATCATTTATCCCTTAGCCAACTCTTGTAAAGACAAGACTCATAAAAACTGATAACTACGTTAGGGAAACAAAAGGCTAAACTTAAAAAAAATGTTAGGAAAGTAGTCTTATACTTCGAATAAAATATTTTATAATGCTTTAAAAGCATAATTTGAATCAATATGGCATTGAGAAATTTAGGACAAAACTGATAGCAAATAGGGACAGGTACAGAATAATGACAATAATGCTGAGAAAATAATAGCCAACTTGTCCCTCTGCTGCTCCTGAATGAATGACACATTGCACAATATCTACATTATCCAGAGTTAGCCAGGTTTAAAAAACAAACAAACAATGGAATAAAAGACACAACACTTTCTTATGCTCTTCATAACAGAATCCATAGATCCTTTGCACAAGACACTCATTAATCGAACCATATTTCAGAGTTCATCACTGAGGAATCAAGAAAATCAGTATTTTTAAAAAAAATATCAACAGATTTCCTCAATTATTTTTTTAAAAAAGTCATTCTCCTGAACTATTGTTGTCCTTTCGGAATTGTCAACAGGCAATATCTTTGTCATTACCACCTGGATGAGAGAAAATATCTTATTTTTAAAAGTGTTTTACCAAATTAAAAAGGGCATATATACATACAAATCATTGGCACAGATAAACTACCAAAGTGTTTAAAAAGCTGCATAAATACTCACATTTCTGAATTTGCCAGAAAAAAAACTGGATTACTCTTAATATTATGCAAATTAATTTGCCGGAAAAGCTGCGTTATGTTACTTATTTTGCGACTTGCCGGAAAGACTAGACCAATGCTCATGTTTCGTTACTTTTCGGAACAGCTCCATTATGATGCGTCAACGCTCATGTTGTGCCCTTGTTGTAAAAGCTGTAATAAAGCTCTAATTATTTGAAACGACTGGAAAAAGTGCAATAATTTATCATTTTGCAACTTATCAACTAGTATATATAGTCTAGGTCTGTGACTTCGACTAGTCAGTTAGACAACTTTTAAAGACTAAGTCTAGATTTAAAAAGAAAAAGACCTGAACTTTAGAGGTTTGGTTAAGATGTTTGAGAATGAGAAATTGTAAGGAGATTATAACTAGATCCAAAGTTAGTTAGATGGACTAGTTTAAGATAAAACTAGATCTACATAGAATTAGACACGATCAAATCCACAAATGATAACTTTGTTAAATACTCACATTTAGCCTCAGAAAGATTTCTGTGTCAGGATGAACCTGGTACAAGTAGACAGTTTGTATCATAACTTCATTTAGTCTTATGGATCAGTCCTATTAGCCAAACCACGAGTTGACCTGATGTTTTAACTTCAATGTTTGCTATGCAAAAGGTCAACAACAGACCTGTTAGAAAGCATTGTTCCGGAATCCTGATTAGCAATAGCATGGTGAAAGTTGTTTCTACTCAATAACGCTAAAATTGTGGAACATAAACAATAAGAAAAAAGCTTCCCATGATCGACACTTGTGTTTTGCTCACAATAAGTGTTACCTAACCTGGCTTGGCCAATCAGCGTGGTTGATTTTATCCCACGGTTATTGAGGAAATCGTAAATTGATCATATTTATAAAATGCTTCCCGATTGACTTATTTTATTTTTATTTTTGCCCTATCATACTGACGTTGGCTTACATAAATCACTTCAAAATCTGCTCTAGAAGCTATTTATAATAAAAACAATAAATAGGAAGGCATTTTACAGGTACATTGACATTGACAATCTCATATAAAAATCCGAAAATTGACAAAAATCGACCTTGCCGACATTTTTCGCGCCATTAGCTCGAATCGTGCACAGCGACTGATGCGCGGACTGAGGCGGCGGCGCCACATATTATACTGAACGTTTGTTTTCTTTCATGAGCTCAAAACCTTGGACCTACTCCAGTCGCTTGTGTATCTTCTTTGGCTGAAAATATCAGTTATCGCCCTTAAACGAAGCCATCAATTCTGAAGGGGAATCAATACACTCAACACTGATGTAGTATATCGACATGCAAGAAAGTCTGTCTATCAATGTAAGACATAATGTTCCTACCTGATCTCCTATGTCGTATTGCAAAGACATTTGTGTCCACAGGAGTGGCGGGATCGATTCTATACTCAGCGTAACAAAGGCAGCTGAAGAGCGTACCCACCAATATTCCGTTATCCGATACTGCTAAATAGGTCAAGGAGATATTGGCTGTATCCTTCAATCCTTGGTGGAAAAAGACGATGAGATTGATGATATTCATAACGATATCAAATATGGACAAGACGGTGCCGAATCCGTGATGAGATAAATGTCAAGCAGTTTTTTCTGTTCATCGGTCATCAGGACGACTTGGCGTGGATCAGGCGAAATGACTAGAGAATCATGAACGGGATTGGCCTTCCTTGTGGTCAGTAAACCTTCCATACGGACCGAAAGATGAGAGAAATGGCCTCTCTCGTTGCCGTCTAATGAAGACTCCATGTTTTCAACTTTTCTGTAGAAAAAAAAAAAAAAAGAAATTAAGGGGAGCAAACTTGTTAGGTGATTATGTGGTGTTAGTGAACACTCCGTTTGTTTAACATTGTGAGTTGTCATGTGACAGGAGGTACTCAGCTTCTCTGGTGATTTCAACGTGAAAGACACTGGACTGTGAGAAAAAATCACATTATGGTTCAGGAGCTCAGGTGTAGAGGGTGCGGATAAGTTCAGGAGCTTATGATTCAAAAAGCTAAATTAAAAACTACCGATATTTTGTTTCACTATTTATCACACATTTCAGCTACCTTGTATCCCAGGCTCTGGTCACGTGAAGGTACGGAACAGTCCATTGAATAGCAGTGTAGTGAGATTGTGAATGGGGCTGCAATATGGCCCCGGCCGTCATTGTCTGCTAGAGTAATAAAACCGAGACAAACAAATGTCAAGACCTGGTAAACATACCGCTGTTGTTATTAACAACTCATTTAACCTTGAGATTTTGTTATGGGGTCAATCGATTTTTAAGTGCGATACTCATAGTAGTTCGATTAAATTCTCTTTTGTTGTCCTTTGTAATTAAAAAATCCAATATCGATCTCACAGCCAGTGACGGCACCTCTAGAGCCCAGTTAGCGAATATAACTTCCTTCTATATTCCGCCACTTAGATGACGGATTGGACTGTAAGAGAATTTCTTACTATTTTTTTTTTCAAAGCGAAAAAAAAAATGCATTTCACATACATGACTAATAATGAACAATGTGATTGAAGACGGGTGTCTATTTCTCCCCTCAACACCTAATAATTCCCCTGGCGATATAGAAAGTAATATGGAACAGTAGACATTTCTATTGTCTACATACCCATATGTCTGTCTATCTATCTATCTATCTATCTATCTATCTATCTATCTATCTATCTATCTATCTATCTATCTATCTA
>JBCEWB010069382.1:0-29770 GCA_039654565.1 Peronia peronii | reverse complement strand
CTAATTTGAACATGCCGAATGCAATGGACAAGATTAAAATAGCCTATCTGTAATAATAATTTTTAAAAAATCACCTTCAGGACCCCCCCCCCCCCCCTTAATGATAATGGAATGGAAAACTTATTTCACCTTTAACCAACAACATTAACAAACATATCCCATTGTCAAGTTTTTTTATGTTTTTTTTTTTTCTTCAGCATTTGGCACTATTCAGCCACATTTCTTTATTAAGAAAGTCTCAAACCTGAATACTGAAAGTGAGCTATTTTAAAACAGTATGGATTTTAAATTTCCTTATAGAGAGAACTCAGCACATAAAATGAAATCCTGTTGGGTTCAACAATGTGCAACAAATTCAGTAATCTTCCAAGATTGTGTTTTACTCCTAAAACTGTTCACTACTAACACAAACAATCACTGCAATCACAACAAGCTAACCTCAACAACAATAATAACAAGAAAAACTACAGAAGTGAGTTGTTTAAAGAGAAGCCTTCATCACACATTCAGAGGAGGTGTTCACTCTTAGCGAATTTTTCAGGAAAGCCCTTCTTAAAAAAAAAATTTCAAGAAATATAATTGATTTTATTCAAATCCATTACAAGAAAGCTCAACTTCATAATATTTTCCATCTCACAAGCCCAAGATCACGGAATCCATTCAGTGCAGGGAACACAAAGTTGTATCCTCTAGCATTACATTTGTATCAGGGACATACATGTCAGATTTCTAAAAAATCTGCAATTAGCCTAAAATGATCCAAACACAGTGATTTATTGCTCTTATGAGAGGGCAATAATTTTTGCAGGGCACAAATTGTGAAATCGTCAGTAGTACTGTGCAAATTGTGCAAGTCAGAGGTATTATCTTGTCATTTAAATAATCATCCCTCCCTGGTCTGACTATGCCCTACTCACCTGAATGATAAATTATGCTCTTTTCATCTGAACAACTCCTTCTCTCCTCAATACAACCTTCTCGTGCAAAAATGCTCTTTTAAACCACAACATGCCTCTTCATCTGAGCATCCCTTTCGCACCTGGTGTGCTCTTTACGAAAGAACGTTTTTCACCTCTAATTATACCTTTTCTTCACATGAGCCCTTCTCACCTGAAAATGCCTGTTTTGTTGTTGACCAGCTCTAGGGCATAATGAAAGGCCTCCAACAGGGGAAGTCCGTGCTTGTCATTAATTGGCCCACAGGTGAAGGGGCTGGCCCCTTGCTTGTGGACATCAAACAGCCCTGGATTAAACAGAATACACTAATACAGTCACGGTCATGGCATTCAGATATTATAGGATTGCGATGTATTATCCATAATCTGAAAACATGGAACTGTGGCAAGTACCTGTGAAGTGTGGAAACATTACTGTAAATATCCAGAGGTCATCACCTCTAACAAAACTTGATCATGAAGTGGTGATTAAATACGTGTTTTTAATTGTTTTTTCTGAAGTTAAAATTCTTCTATCACTCCCAAAAGACATACAGGGGGAGGTTGTCATTTCTGGCCTTACCGACAATATATATATTGCCAGTCACCAATGTGAAATCTTGCAGGTTGGCATCGGAGACACTGCAGACTAGGCAATCACCCAGACATTCAGACCTGACAGACTGGTAGCGAGGAACCAGCTGATTCTTGTTGGTCAGGGTCAGAACTCCATCCATGTTCAGAGTACCCTGAAAGTAAAAGAGAGGAGAGAGATGGCATGATTTGGTGGGAGGGGAATTGCCACACTTCACTCTATCCATACCAAGACAGCTTCATAAGATCACAGACATATGTCAGATTGTTTGAACACAACCTCCAAAAGTAAAGCTGAACAACCAGCACAATAATTACCACGATTTTTAAATAAAGCTGAAATTTCTAATGTCCTACATTATTTAAAGAAAGCACCAGATAAGCTACTAAATTCACTTATTAAGTTTTTGGTATGCAAAGTATTAAAGACCCATAAACTGTTCAAGAATGGGGAAAAAATGCTTTTACAAGTGGCAGGGCTAGAACAGAAAAATCATGAATCATACAAACAATTCTACTCTCTAGATAATGACACATCTTCAATACAACGATGCTGTGTACATAAAGGCCTTGTGTATAATTTGACATGTGAAAGCCTACTATGTTGAGTAGAGAGAATTTTTTAAAATTTAATTCTTATGAAATTGTCCAGATGTTTGTGTGAGCAGTTTTCTTAAACTTTTTTAACATGAGAGATCAATTTTTTTTCTTACAAAGTTTGGATTTCTAATATTCCTCTATCAATATGCAACAAATGCTAAATCTAAGATAAAGTTTCATTTTTTCTTGTATCAGGTAGTGTTATACTGACCTCCCGTTCAAACTGGGGAGCCTGTGTGTATCGGTGCAGCCTGAATCCACTAGCAGCTTCACGTTCAATGAAACGGAACAGTTCATCCACAATGTCTGTGAAGTTGTTGGCATCCATTCTGGTCATAAGCTCCTGTCGAACGTCTTCGTCATACATAAAGTTTGGACACAGCCCAGAGTAACTTGGGCCACACTTGATCTTCAGGGTTTCATCGATGCCCTTGGCCAGAGCATAGACAGCATTGATAGTAGACAGTGTCCAGATGTCCTGCTCATAGTTTCCACTGAGCGGAAGGGTACTGAAAATTTATTTACAGAAGTATGTAAATTGAACGTTACAGCAAAAAGTCAGATGGAAAAAACAAGTAATATGTTTCGATGTATGGCAGACAATTATTTTTGATCAATCAATAATGTGAAATCCAGTAGTTTATAGTGTTTCTCTTTAAATATCACTGACTACAGTTGTTTAAACACTGGCCAGTGAAAATCTGATCTGATGTAAATCCATAATAACCAAGCTAATAGTAACTGAGATAGATCAAACTAACAGCTTAATAAACAATGGCTTGGATCTCCACTTATGTGATGAAGATCTTCAAAATAATTGTAGGTAGTGAATGTATCCATATCAGGAAATCAGTCCTATCTTTCTGATGCTGGCTCTTCTGATTTCTGAAACATCTTTCAGTGACAAAATGCAAAATGATTTGATTTCCCTGAGAAACAGATATGAACTTGAATTTAGTGACATGCAAAAAGAAGACTATGTTTGGTCCTGGGGTATGACACAAGGAAGACAAGTGCCCACTAAGTAAGGATATTTTGTATTATGAGGGAACAATGCTGCCAATGTATTGCACTTGATGGTCCTAGAAAATGGCATATGATGGCATGAGTGAAGAACCTAAAATCTCAGGAATAATGAGACAATGAAGAACAAAAGATGCTGACAGGCCAGTCTTTATCATTAAAATTAGTGCTGTGCTAGATACATGACTTTTAAAAATTTTTTAATCAATTCTCCCTGGTAGTGCTTAAAATGTGATGTAAAATCTGCATTCCAGCATGAGCTTATGGGTGGACATTTGGATCACAATCACAGACTACAGTACATTTGGTGTCACACTGAAATCATCTTACGTGGCAACATTGCAGTCTCGAGAGAAATCATAGGTGCCAGGCAGGTTACACCCGAATATGTCTTGATAAATTTCCTGGAACCAAGGGTTGTCCATATTGGTGCCATTTCGGGTGTTCAAGTAAGCAATGAATTCAGGTATGCTTGGGTTGGGTAGATCAAAATAGACAGAATCTGCTAGCAAAGCTGGATATGTGCTAGTCTGGATACCCCATGGTCGATTTGCGATGATGCGAAGCGGTTCTGTGAGATCATTCCAGGCTCTCAACAGTCCCCCGATGTATTGATCTGGCTCAGAAAAGACAGCAACGATGTCTGTGTCAAAATCAAGGATGTTTCTCATAATAACCTCCATATTGCCATCAGTGATAAATTCAAAATTGGCCACCACACATATTCCAGCATCTGCCAGCCTCTCACGGAACACATCTCTGGATTGGCGGCTGGATGTGTCTGGAGCATTGAGGACAATCACGTACCTCCAGCCCATTTCATTGACAAAGTCAGCCATGCCATGTGCGATGATGGTATCAGATGGGATGGTACGGAAAAATGTGTAGAATTTGTTCTTGTCATCCAAAGCGGGGGCTGTGGCACCTGGGCTGACTAGAGGCATGCCCAGCTTTTGCAACAGTGATGCAGTGTCAATGGTGGTCTGGCTGTCGTAGCTCATCCATGATATCAACTGTGAGGTCATGAACTGGTTGCCCTGACTATCCATGATATCCATGCCAGTATGGACACGGTTGACAATGGCAGTGGCTCTTGGAGGGTTGGTACAGCCGTCAAATGCCAGGCCTCCCAGGGTGACATTGCGGAGCCTGACTGAAGCACGGCCACCGTTGATGTGCTGCAAGGCAAAGTTGAAGACCTCAGTGTAAAGACCTCCATTCTTCCCCCGAACTGCTCCACAGGAGAATGGTCCATTCTGCCCTGCATAGTGAATGTCGAAGATGCCTCCAATGACAACGTCCCCATGAATGTACCAATAGTCAAAATAGTTGGACATGTAGAGACATTCCAAGCAGGGCGGTAGGCAGGTGGGGCTGATGGTGTTCAGTGACACACCAGGATACACAGCCACTCTGTCCAGTGTAATACTCAAGACACTGTTCCAGGGGGTCACATCTCCAACCTGGCCAGGATTGGACATAAAAGAAATCTCATGTTGTGGTCATATTGATACATTTGGGGAAAATGGCTATATTAATTCCAATTCTGCAAAACCAAACTCTTTCTGAACTGCACCAAAACTCCAAACTGATTTCAACAATTCTACAACATTTGTCATTAAGGAGATCAAATAATTCAGAGGACAAAAAGAGTGTTCTGGCAGGCAAATTACCGTCTACTATTTTGCATTCTTTTTATATAATTGATGGTCATCAGTGAACTGTCTTAGCTATTTACAAGAGCTAATATTTTATACAATCAAAGCCCTGATCTGATGAATATATCTAATCAAACCGTTAAATTTCAGCTCTGGTTTAAGTTAGCTTATCTAAATGCAGGCCTTGAGTGGCATTTGAATTAAATTTGTGTTCTTTTTCTAAAATCTTTTCCTCCTCTCTTTAGACAGATTTTAGTCTTTGATAAAAAAATTCTCTCACTTCTAAGGGGTTCATTTCATAGCAATCATCAACTAAATGTGACCTGCAAAGCAAATAGCCACCACTATCTCATTCAACCCTTATGTCCATTGTAATTCTGGAGCCTTAGCTGTCTCAAGACATCATAAAAATACTCATAAAAAAAAACATTTGTAGAGAATAACATAAATTCGCAACATACTAACAATCGCTTGATCTGTTAAATAAACATGATTTCGAGTCACTATCTGTAATGTTTGTTCTTAATTAATATGCTGAGTGAAAAATACTGGGTAAAATTTCATAAAACAATATACTAGCATCACTTTCTTTTTTAAATTATTTTTCATGTGAATCACTTGTGTATGCGCAGGCAAAATGGAGAATAAAAAAACAAGTGAACAAAATCTGTTTCTGCAAATTTAACTCTGAAATGCATTTTTAGATTGATATAGAAGGATTCTGTGACGAAAAGAAATGCGTTAAAATTTCATTCACTGTTCAAAAACACATAATTTCTCCGGTCACCTCAGTTTGACAAGCACCTGATTTCATCATGTCGCATCTCATATCCATATGACCAATGAGGATAAAACAGAAAACAGGAGCAACGGAAACAACTCAACTACATGATGGTACAGCCGAACCTCAAAACATTTCTGACGTTTATGTTACAAAAGACCCTCAAGTCCGTTCTTATACTCACTTCACGGTAATTGCCATTATCATAGCTGTTGATAACAAATGGGATAGCTGGAGTGTCCCCTTCGAACGTAAACAAGCGGTTCGGCAAGGTGTTTTCGATAACAAAAGCCACTTGCTTGATCTCCTCCAGGAACACTTGGCCCTTGTCAGCAGCATTGAGGAAACCCGTGCAGACAGAGTTGTAGTTGTTGCCACAGAAGTACTGCAGGGTGGTATGCAAACCCTGGCTGATAGCTCGGACAGCATTGATTACACCCTCAACCTGAAATATAGTGTGGCCGTTGACTCTAGTTTACATATTATTCGAACCACAAGATTTTGTCAAACTTGTAATGAGTAAACAAAACGCAACACACTGTGTTTATGCAATCTCACAGACAAGAAGAACAAATCATATGACAAATAAATTTCCTCTCAGTCTGGGTAATACTCTGCTTTAGGTATGGGTACAAGAATAATGGCAATCAAGGAGAAAAAAAAGTTTTCCTACGATTTATGCTATGTGGCAGTTTACAGATGTATACAGTTTCCTTTTGACAATTTGCAAATGAAATACACACTTACACAACTGGATGTATTTTGTTTTTCAATTCAGAGATATACAACATTTGAAACGACTATTTCACATTTTTCTGTGAACTAGATAAACTGTCTGAACCAATATTTATAACTAATATTTATCAATATGGCTAAACATTAGAAGAAATATGTTAAGTACAAACTGATGTGACACACATGGTATTCTGATATGATGCCATGTTCCAGTACTATTTGGACTGAGAGGACATAATATTACAGATTGTTGGAATTTGACATTAAAGATGCCTTTCAATAGAATAATGTGTTCTACTGATGACAGGACACTGATTTGCTGTTAATGACTGATCCTACAACATTATGAAATCTGTAAACAGAACTAGCTTTCTTAATCTCATCTTGAATGGTAGACTAATGTTTAAAATTTGCATTTATATAACCATGTGACAACGAGGCACTTAAGAGGCAAGTGCTTTGCTCACAAGCTGATAACAAATTGAGAACAGTTAGCACTATTCTCCTGTGAAGATCAAGCACTTTGAGTCAGAATGTTGCATCTTGACAGTGACTAAGACAAGAAGGACAGAATTTGTTATTTACTTTCAGTTTTGTCTGACTAAAGATATATTGTGATGAATAAGTTAATTATATATGAGACATGACAAGAGATAGATTATAAAAAAAAGTTCATATGCCTGATCTCACAGTGCTGCTATCTTCAAACTCAATTCCTCTGCTTGAAACTAAGAAGTTCAGTGGATCTTTCTGGACATGCACGAGCAATTGCTCTTGCCAAACAGTATCTGCACAGTCTTCCTGGACATTGTTAAGTTTTGCACAAATGCAGAAAAGGTATGAGTGAGCGATGATCACTTTCTTGAAAAGTGATTGTATCACTATGACCCAACTGACTTCAAATATGTCTATAACTAAGCAGCCTTCATTGACCATAGCTGAACAGTTTGTCACAGCAGTGGCCATCCAAAACAAGAATACAAACCTTTGTTTCATTAATGAAAAGGGCTATGACAATATTCAGAACCTATTACCTCATATAGCAGTCTAAAGTTGATGCCATCGGTGATAGGACGTGTCATATCACATGCTGGTCCCGTGCCCTGGCCATCAATGCTACAGGCATGGACGGCCATGTACCAGTCTTTGAACCAGGGATTAAGTGTGTAGGTGCTGACATCCAATGTCCTGAGATAATTACTGAAGGTATCTAATGGTGAGCGCTGGAGACTGGAAACAGATAAAAAAAAAAAGATCTAGAAACTACTGTTTCACTGGAACATACAATGAGAACTCAAACTGAAAAATCAGATGTCCAAAAATGACCAAACCAGCGGACTGTAAGATTTGTTTTCCCCATTCTCCTTTATTCAACGCATGTAAGTTAGTGGCCATGTTTAATTAAAGGACATCTCTATCACTTTCTGTTCTCTTTTTGTTTTTCCCTCCATTTTCTCTCTTTGCTTCTAGCAGTGTAAAAATCTTCTCTCTGTCTTAAACTAAAACAGTGACTTCATTGAAATCTACAGCCAACAACATATGCTCCTACCTCAGTGTCATGGCTCCTTGAGCAATGTATTCTATTCCCTGAGTGATCATAGTGTCTGTTCCCCAAGTGGTTGTGCCAATCAAAACTACATGTCTCCTTGCATCAGTGTTGTTCACTGAATCATAAGCTTGCAGGAGGCGTCGGATATCATGCGTCTCCAAGAGGACGATGGTGGGTGGAGTCGCTTTGTTGGCCGCCAGACTTATGACAGTACGCTCGGCATCCATTGTACTGGTGCCGATGTGATGAGTAGCCACAATACAGATGCCTTCTCTGGCACCCATCTCACGGAAAACTTTCTCAGCATCTTGTGAGTAATACATGTCAGAGGTCACGACCTGAGGACAAATTCATTCAGATTTTGATTTCAAATATCACCATATGAACACAGAGCACAAATTATATCAGCTAATGGCAGTGCAATTATACAAAATTTTTGTAAACTGCCATTCATCAGGACTGATTATATGTGTGACAGACAGCTTACTCACTTTACTGATATATTGAATAATATAATTTTGTTGAATAATTAGTTAATTGATTGACTGCTTTATTGCATGAATCTGTGACAAACAGACTGCATGACTAAAAAGATATGACTGTCAACATCTAGCTGTGTAAAGTTATTTGAAGCTCATTATCATCGTTTTTTTCAGCGTATGTAATCAGTGTCTGAGCATGCACAACAATGTAATCACTTATCACAAGATAACTGTCCAGATGAATGTGATATGTAACCGCACTGCATCTAATCGCCAGGGCCATTTCTAATTTCTCTGAGCAACAGATTTTAAATCATATTTAGAAAAATAAGTGTTTATTTATACTATCTAGCTGATTACTGATATTTAAAGCTTCTGAGAATAATGACAGTGAAAAAGCTAATACGATATGACAATATAATGTCCCACACAGCCCACTGAGCCTCATTCTAAATTTCCTACCACTGACAGTTTGAACTGCCCAATTGCTATTTATTTGAATAAAGACCAAAAATCTCCTGAAGTAGCCATAGTCTTGACTCACCTGCACATACATCCAATCCAGTCTCTTCAGCAGAAGGATGATGGCTCGAATCTCGTCATGAATGCCGGGCTTGGCTCGCAGGTAGTAGGGGTACCTATTCTTGTCATCTAGTTCGGAGCCACCAGCTCTATACCCTACCATTGGGCGCATCAACATGTTCATGGCTTCAGCCAGTGGGAGGGTCAACATTGTGGTATGAGCAGCAGTGTAGGCCTCAATACTGCGAGGATCAAGTGTGTTGCCAGACTGATCCATAATTTCTAAGTTCCCCCTCAGGACCTGTGAAAGAAATTTGACCATCTTCCTTACAACATTTGTGTTGCATCTTGAAGAAGACTGTCCCATGGTGAGTAAAATTTAAAAGAAAGGAAAAATTTTGAAATTGATTTTCTCTGGGGTTTGTAACCTTGTAAAAAATTAAGAGAAAATCAGGGAATAGTTCAAATGAACCTAAATGTCTCTTAACCCCTTCATGACTAATATACATTCTATTGGGGATAATAATTATAGAAGACTCACCAGCTACAAACTGACTGTAGATCTGAATTCAGCAAAACTCTTTCCTTACAAATATACTTTTCCTACTTGGGAGAATGGTTTTGCTAGATCTATAAATAGTATTTAACAAATCGATAGTAATTTCATTTGTATCAGTTTTAGCTTATATAGAAGTCTCAATAAGCTCAAACCCCTCAAAACCACTTTAACGTCATGGAAAAGTTCCCAAAAATCTTTAATTTTGAAAGTGATGATAAATGATACCATAAAAATTCTGATAGTAAACAAGAACCTCTGAACAACAATGATAATAGGTCAGATCTGGACTTGAGACTTGAGTGACACAGGCCTGAAGGATGAAACTATAAATACTATGACAAACCAAAATCTACCAACCAGTTTACACATAAATTTGTTTATTTATGTATTAATTTTTAGATTTTTAATTTTTGTTGTGAAATATATAAAATATGGCATTGCTTGTATTGCATACCACAATACAACAAAAACTAAAACACCACTATTTGTTACTCAAATACCTTGCATCAATTGGAATTGAAAAAAAAGAAAAAAATTGTGTGCCATGAAAAACAAATGCCATGAAGAGGTTGGTGATAATGCATGGCATACATCAGTCTTTAACAATAATGCATTTCACTCAAAATCGAAAATCTTTCTACATGACTGCTTTGCCTAGAGCTTCAATGAAGATTGTATCATGTATCTCAGGATTAAAGGAGAAAAAAATGCATACACAATCTGAAAATTTCTCAAGTATTTCTATGCTTACCTACTTGGTTACAGTTTGATCACATTTGCGTTCCTAATATTAATCTAAATATATCCTCAAAATTTTTATACCAAAATTAGAGGATTCCAACATTTTGAAACAATAATGCACGAGTGCCACAAAAGACAAAACACAGAAAAAAAAAAAAATGGGGCGACAACATTCAGGAATGGAAAAAGACAACATTTGCAGAGATCCCAGGCCTGGCTCATATCAGTGACAGATGGAGAAGATTAGTGCACAACTTGTCAGGAGAGAATCCAGTGATCCAGATGGAGAAAAGTAGAAGCAGAAAAGACAAAGAATAGTTAACAAAATCACTATCTGTGGAAAATGAGATTGTTTAATTGTCCAGAGCCCAGAGAATGTCAAACAGCATCACATTATTGAGCAACAGTAAGAAAACAGAAACTCCACCAACAGAACAAGACATGGACGCATCCATTTTCACAAGCTTAATCACTCCCTGCTGGTAGGCATGCGGGTTGATGAACAAACTTAGTAAAGAGGGAGAGAAAGGTCATTTTTGTGCTTTTTAGCTTAATCACTCCTAATAGGCACCAGGTTTATGAACAAACTTAGTAAACAGGAAGAAAAAGGTCATTTTTGTGCTTTTCAGCCTAATCACTTCTTGTTAGTAGGCACGCCGGCTGATGAACAAGCTTAGTAAAGAGAGAAAAAAGGTCATTTTTGTGCTTTTTAGCCTAACCACTCCTTGCTAGTAGGCTTGCAGATTGATGGACAAGCTTAGTAAATAGGGAGAAAAAGGTCATTTTTGTACTTTTTAGCCTAATCACTCCTTGTCAGTAGGCACATATGTTGGTGGACAAACTTATTAAATAGGGGAGAAAAAGTCATTTTTGTGCTTTTTAGCATGAAATGTACACCATGGAAAAAATCTGAAAAATTCGTGATGTGAGAATAAAATTCCCCTTGTACAACGTGCATTTTGCCAAAACTTCAGCGATCAATAATTAAAATAAAAAGAATAAATGTAATGTTTTACTTCTTATCATCTGAATGGCTGATCACAACAAAACTTGGATAAAATTATTATGATTTAAAAAAGAAAAAAAAAACTGGATTATCCTCCTTACCATGACTTTTGCAGATTTTTTATGACATTTCATGCAAGAAACACAAAAGTGATATTTTTGCCTTCTTTACAATGCTGAGACTTCTGCAAACAGCTCATGTGTCTTGCTAGGAGAAGCAATCAGCATTTGTAAAGAGGGAAGAAGTCATTTTTGTGCTCTTTATGGCAATAATTTTATCAATTTTTTTTGTGATCAGTCTTTCAAATGGTAAGAAGAGAAATGATTTTTTTTAAAATTTTGCCAATGCTTTTTGAGCAACCCTTGTGACTGACAAAGGAAAGTAAAATCGGTGATAAAAAATAATCCCCATTATGACCCTGACCTGAAGCTGTGGCTGTACACCTAAAACATAGGTAACACATACCTGAGTGAGGAAGGCCAAGCCCAGAGTAGGGCTGCTGCAGTCATCATTACCTAGACCTCCCAGCTTCAGGTTATTGAGAATGGCATTGTTGTTGACAAGACGAATGGCATAAATCATGGCTTCCAGAAACATATACTGGTTATCAGACCTGCAGGAAAGTCAAAGGCAGACGGATGGGATTTTGGCTTGGGTTTGGATATAATGGTGCATCAGCACAAGCATGGCTATATTTCACTTAGCATGGTAAAATATATTTATAAGATACAAGCTTTATCTAACATTATACATAATCTGGCGTACTAAAGGATGTAAAAGGAAGACATATCTAAGGAAGTATACGTGACTCATCACGACGGTTCAGTTCATAAGGTACGTTTTGGGCAAACTGAGTTATTGATACAGTGTGAAAGAGAGATCTCTCAGCTAGCCATTAACCCCAGTTTCATTGTTCAATGATGTTATTTGATGGAGTTATGAGCATCTAAAGCTATTGCATGCGGTTGTCGAAAGAAATCAAAATTCTGAGAAATTCACTTTCAAAGTTTTGTGTTATATCTCCTTAGGAACGGATCCTCCATTTTAAAAAGTGATTTTTATCTAGTTTTCGAGTATAATTCCATGTTTTGATATGTTTGCATAATGCAGTGATGCTTAAAGAATAGGTTGGTGCAAAAATCCAAAATTCGACCATTTGACCCCCCTTTGATTTTTCTGCCCCATTTGCTCGAAACCGCCCGGTGTACCTTGTGGATGAACCGTCATGATGAGTCACACATGTGTAGACATGCAGTTTGCTGCATGGCTTGCTGCATGCTCACAATTTTCTGAGATAAGATACAAGGGAATAGAGAAAAGTTCACTCATTAAGCCACCATGCAGCAATCTCATTCAATTTTTACCCATGCTGCACTCACGATATCTTGAAAGCCTCTGTGTTCTCAGCTAAAACTAAAAGCTTTGGTCTCACTTACAGGATGATATAGAAATCTATTTTTTATTCTGTCTTCCACTTGAATACATTTGTGTGATAGGATTAAGACATTACTGTCACATGAAAAAAAAAAAATGCGTGAGAGTATGCATTTAATTGTCTATGTTATCTCTAGTCATATAGAGGTATAGAACGTTCTTTACAAGAAGCCATAAAACACACTACAGAAAAAACATCACCAAAAAAAAAAACCCAAATGAATGCCTGAATCTGCATTGTGGCAAAAAAGCTCTTCACACCTGATCACTATGAAAATTTCATAAATCTGACAGTTTTAAAATAGTTCTGACTGTGCCATTGTTCATTGCAAAAGGTCAACGAATTCCTTGCAGATTTTGCCCTGGAGCCATAAAAAAAATTCTTCAGTTCTGGTGACTGTTGAAAAAATTGCCATTCTAAAGCAATGAAACAGATATTGAAAACCTGAAAAGATTTTACTTACATTTTTCCACCACAGGTCAATGGGGTGATGCCCATATTGTGAAGGGAGAAAACTCCATGAATGACAATATCCCCTTGTTCAAAGTAATACTTGGTATCAGCTGGCAGACCCAGGCATGGCATGCAGCCCATCGCCGGGCAGGGAGACGGCGGTGGTGGCACCAGGCGAACTTGGCGGGAAACATTGTACATGCCTACGTTGCCCAAATTCAGGTCCAGATACCCATTGATGTAGCTTCCAACCTGATGACAGTGTTAAATCTTCTAATTTATTTCCATGATAGAGCCAGCTGATAAAATTTAAAAGCTTTTGCAAGAAAGTTTGTTAAGCGGTGGTGGTGAAATATCAATGATGTGCAAGGGTGAGGGAAATTGTTTTCTCTTTTTTCTCAACTCATCTGATTGGATCTGTCATGTAACAATAAATTGTAAAGTGCATAGAGCCTGTACTGTATGGGAATAAGTGCTATACAAAAGCTTTCCATTATTATTACTATTTTTGCTATTATTATTATTATTATTCAAGATTTCAACATCATAAAGACTTTTGAAACTTCCACCGGCACCCTATGATCATAAAGTCATTTGTAGTACAATGCTTAGTGCATCACAAGATCTAGTATTTGTGTGAAAACAGTTGATGCTGTGAAATACAAGATGTGTCCAGATAGTGTCTTGGCATAATATTCATGACTGTTTCATTGACATCAGATGTCACCTATGATTTAGGTAAAGTGAAATAAACTTTGACCATGGGACTGCAATTTATTTTCACACATAGATCCAGTTGGAAAATATTTCACATTCAATGTTTTTACATGTGCTTGCTACTTCTACTACTATGATAGCGTGTTTCATCTCTACAGACGATCAAAGCAGCTTGTATTCTGCACTGGTGCCACAGTGGCAATTAATACTGGAGATCTTTTCCTGCTCATACAGTGCCTTTGTGACTTACAATATCCTTTTCATGATCATGGTCTATGGCAGTGTCTACAGGTGAACAGCAGAGTAACTGTGTTGGATGCATTTTCATAAGCACATGTGTGTGTGTGTGAGATTCAACAGCACACCAAAACGGTCATGGCTATATTATGCCGAGCACAGTAAATGCGTTTACACGTCAAAAAGACTGATCGAAGGATACACATATAAAATATAATGTTGTAGACATGATGCATTTACGAGTTATAAAAGGAATATCAAAATATGTATATAAATTTGGATAAGCAAAGATGAGCAAAAGTAAAAGTGAGCACTTATGCATCAAAAAACTGAAAAGTTGGGGACCAGTACAGAAGTTTAAATCATCTGTACAATAGTATAGTTTCTTCTGAGGTAGGAAGTTTGACACATCCATTAGAAAACAATTGACAAAGGTGCACTTGAAATATTTCATACTTACTCGTCTGAATTTGAAGGTGTTGGCTCCACCTCCGGTTTCAATGTTGTTATAGTTATAGATGTAGTAGGATGGGTCACGGATGTCTCCATACGGAGTGAAGCTCAGATGCTTGGCTGCGTTGTAGGGGGCAACATTCCTGGAAGCCAAGCTCGGAACTCGTTCATCAGCAGTGAAAGTGAAGTTAACCTGTTGATATTGATTCATTGCTCTGAGTTTGAATCTTACATATTTGTCTGATCACAGCTGTCTGTTGCCTACAAGCAATTTTTTTTTCCTTTTTTTTTTTTCTGAATAAGTAAATGAATCTTGATCTTTTTGATGCCTTCACTGCCTACATCATACGTCTGAATATGACTGATATCAGATGCTCTATTGATGTAACTGTAAAATACCATTTCAGGGTGACATACATAGCACATCTGACCCCAGTCATATTATGACATCATTGTACATCAACTGAGCAGTGAAGGAGTTTTAATCTCAACAGAAATGAAACTGGTGATTCTGCCCATTTTGTGAAATTTTCTTAGCACTAGGGGAGGAAATATATTTAACAGTGAAGGGGTCAATCAGCAAATTTTCCTTGACACTCTGTAATCGATATCTACATTCTTGTTTTAATTCTCTACAGCCCAGAAAACCATATGTGATATTCAGTGAGGAGAAATCAAATAATGGTGAAGAAAAAAGAGAAACAAATACAAAGGACAATACAACATAGATTTTTAATTATCTGTAAGCACAGTTCAGTCAGTGGAAAAGGTCCCACATTGTACAATTGTTAACATACAGTGTTGTTGAATACTTATTTGGAAACTGTTATGAAACTATGAGATCCATGAAAAAGAGGTGGCTAATTTGACATCACTTCAGAGGAAACTGTGAGAACCCTTATCTTGAGAAATTTTGAACAAAGAAATAAACCTTTCAATCCTGAAGCTGGAATTGAAAAAGGAAACTGGTGGATTAGATACTAGAGCTACAGAGCATGCAGGTGATGAAGTGATAGGACAAAACACATAGCAAGAACAAAAACAGCTTTTTCAATTATTAACAGGAGGGAGTAAAAGATAAATTGAGAGTCTAAAGATAGAGAGCCAGCAGCATCTGACATTGAGTGACATATACCAAAAGAAAGAGAAAAGGACAGATAGAAAAAGAGAGAAAAAGGAAACAGAGAAAGACAGAAAAAAAAATCATGCAATGTGAAAATTTTCATTTCAACCTGCTTCAGAAAATTGTTGTAGAATTCTTCCCGTGTCATGCTAGCCAAAGCCTGGCACACGCCTGGGGTAGGACCACACAAAGTTGTTTGCGCTGTACGCAACGCACGCGCATATGTGTACACTGCCATGACAGCTGACTCCACATATTGATCCTGCTGGTACTCGCTTCTCTTCTGCAGCTCCTTTTGGGTTGCATCAGTTGGGTACAGATTGTCACAGTCTCTGTAAGACAAGAAAAATAATTCACAACTTTTGTATTGGGACATGCAGATAAATGGATTCACTCAGAAACTGAAGAAGGCATCTGTGACTCATTTGTTGCAACACACAGGATGAGTTCTATCCTTATAATTCAAGAAGAACATCGGGTGGGCACAGGTAGGCATGTATGTTTACTGTGTGTCTTTTGTGCAGGCAAATTCATGCATATTGCATTTGCATATAGTTTCATTATAAACAATTTTATACATCTATTCTTATGTTCAAATGTTCCTATTTGTTTGAAACCAGGACCAATAGTCTCTGAACTCTGAACTTTTTGTCCTTCTTTCTCATTTGGTGTGCCTCTGCTGGCTTTGCCATTTGATGGTACCACTGCTGTTTACTTTGTGTTATACATTTCGTGCATCTTGTCACAGTCAATTTGTTCTTGCACTTCCACTGGCTGTGGTTCCGGAAACCAACCCCTTGGATCCACACAACCTGCCTCCCCCCTCCCCTACCTCCCAGCACTTTCCTCCATTAGGAAAGAGCTTATATACTTTAATGATTTCTGTGAAGCACTGAGTCTATATAATTTCATAATATAATTTCTGCCTTTCATAATTTCCTATCTATGGATAGACTTTCATTGATTTGACAGTTTCCTCCAATGAGGAAGAATTTCAGTTTCATAATTTTCAACAGTAAATTGCTCTCAAAGTTTTATCTCTTTTTATTCATTCTCTGTTTTTAGAATAACTTTTTTACAATAAGGAAACATACAGTGTCAAGATTTCTTTCATCAACCAAGTTATGGAAAGCCTAGGTTTCTGATAATCTGTGTGTGATTACCTCTCTCCAACTTGAGTGGGGTTGAACTTGCAATTGTACTGGTTCTCATACCAGTCTGAAAACCAAGGATTCTCAGAAGAAGGATTGGCTTCATCAATACGGATCCAATGATCCTCAAACTCCACAATAAAGCGGGACGCCACGGTGACTGTTATGATGCCCCTCTGATAGACACTGCTGGCCTCAAATACACTGTCAACGGGGAAATCCACAAACATCCACTGCAACTCTCCAGCCTCTGAAAAATAAAAAGACAAAAAATTCACTTTAAAAATCCTATCTTCCCATCACTAGTAATGCATTATTATCACACCTCTATCATGCAACGATAGCAATGAATTGGATCATGAAAAGTGCTTCTTCCCAAAAGCTCACTGATCTTTCAGTATGTGAAAAAACATGATGATTGCAAAGGCATCCTGAATTGAGAAATTGTACAATGAATACAATATAAACTGCAAATATACCAAATGATGTCTAACATCTGGGTTTATTTTTTTTTATTCAGGAAAAAGGTATTTCTCTTATTTCAAAACTTTCTTTCATAAGGTTATTCCCTTTCAAGAACGAGCACAGCTCAACTTATATAAGTCCTATATTTGGATAAAGTATTCATAATGTAAAAACAACCCAAAAAAGAACAAAAAACAAATAAAGACCAAAAATTAAAAAAAAAAAAAGAACTGATTGTATCTGCCTGAATGCTCCACATTTCAAAGACAAGAGCAATGAATTATTTCATTAAATGAATTCTACAATAGCTTTCAGACAAAAGTTTAAAAACTGTCAAAGACACAAGTGGAATACATAAACTTCAATAGTGTTGATGGCCCATTGTGAACAGCACAGTGAACAGCATCAACTGAAGACAAACAGCAAATCTCAAAAACAAAGCAGTTTTTTTACTGTATTGTGTTTTACCTGGAAGCATTCCATTTCCAGCCTCAATCAAAGCCTTTGCATAGGTGACACTGCCAAAATAGATCACTCCAACAGCTTCTGTGCTGCGGACCCTATCCAAGGTGGCGCTTGCAGTGGATGGTTCATCATCATTAATCATGAATGCGGCTGTCAGACAAATGTCATTGGCCACCAAGACTGCATGAAGTTCGTTGTAGGCTGTCCGGCCATACGATCCAGAGTCATATACAATGACCACATAATTCCACTGGAGTTCCTTCAGCACTCTGGCAATAACCTGCCAAGTCACGATAATGCCATCCATTTATATTGATATTTAAAAGTTTGATCTTTGACATACATCAAGAGAGCTTTTGCTCTTCCAATCATGTCTTGGAAAATCTGCCAAAATAGCCTTTGCAAATCTAACAATGTTTTTTAGAACCAAGGAATGAGTCCTCCAGACATTTGCTATTATATGAAAAGTGAGCTGATGATATTTAGGAGTCAAATTCAACCTGTCATTGTAATATCCAAAATATGTTTTTTATCAGAAGGAAATGTGTGTCAAATCATTTTTGTAGATAATCAAACCCTCTTTTCAAACTCCATAGTACCTTGAAAAGGAAATTCAGTTGTATCAATTTTTATCACATCTGTATCCAGCTGTTTCAGGACAGGATAAAACATGATTTACTCTAAAAAAGTCATGAGAAATTCCTGAAAAAAAAATGAGGATTTCCATAGTGATATTTCCTCTATTTCCAGAAATGCCAGTTCTAGGCCTAAACATGATATCTGTCCACACTTTCTTGTCACAGAGTTTGTTACAGGGAAAGTTATTTCAGCGCAAAGTAAAATGAATGAGTATTTCAGTAGATCAGATTTCTGACATTTCGAGGATTTAATTAAAAAAAACAAAACACTAAATTTTTGGTCCAGCTATTATCTGATTGGGGAGTCATTGCAAGTGTTGCAGGAGTTTGAAAAACTTACCTCCATCAGTGGGCCATCTGGAGAGATTGTCCTCATGAAGTTCTCATACATGCCAGGCATTGTCAGCTGAGATGCAGTTGATTCGTAGGACACCAGTGGAATATCATAGCCGCTGGTTGCGTCAGAGATTGCCATTGAAGCATCTGATGTGCTTCCACCTATGATACCTGCAAAGCCACAATCTCAAAATTAACCTTTTTTTTCAGCCAACTAAGTTATTTTCCTCTGCCAAGTACAAGAGGTACAAGACAAATAAAGAAGGGAAAAAAATCACTTTTGCTTGTGCTATTTGAAACAAGCGTGGCAAAAAATAATGAAAAAATTACCATGGTGAGCAAAAAACATTTTCTTCATAAGGTGAATTTTCAGAATCTTTTGTTACTCATGTCTGAAATAACAAGAGAAAAGGGGATTTTTTTTTCTTTTTTACAATGCTTTTGTTATATGGCTTGCACTTGGCAAAGAGAGGTAGTTTGGCTGGTGGTCAAAATGACTGGAGTTACATTAGTCACTTTATTGCCCTACTTTTTTTTATTATTGTGATCTGAGATAGCTAAATATCAAATTAATATATCATTGTGAAAATCTCTAAAGTTGCAGGTGCGTGATTTTTCAAAAAATCACTTTTTCACCAATAATACATTGTTGGGCTGTTCCCGACATTCTGTATAAATATCTTGAAGTTGTGATAACCGGAAAAATCATTTTTCGTAATAAGAGCTAACTTGTCGTGCAAAGATCCTGTCCAGATTGAAATTCTAAACTCATGTGTCAATTGCTTGCCAGTTCACCATTTTGATAGCAAATTTCTACTATTAATTATGATTCATCGTCAAAGTTTCACCAGAAGATAATAATATAGGAACCTTCAAACTAATAATTCTACGGAAAATTAACATTATTTTTATATGTGGATATCTAGATCTATCTGACTTACAAGTTCAGAACTTTCAAAATTTTCACCATCGAAACACAGCTAGCATTTTAACTCATTCACTACGGGACGTTTTACTGTATGGACGGGAGCTTCCTGTATAGGTTTTTATATAAGAGGTGATGTGAATATTTGCTTGATACGCTCTCAACCTATGTTTGAAATGCATCTGGTTATATATCAAAATGAAGGAAAATGAATGCACTAAACAAATGCATGTGTACGAGTCAGCTTTCCACAGCATTCCCACGAGATGACTGACTGGTTTGCCGTAATGAATGAGCTAATCCCCTCTTGGTGGATTCCAACAAGTTTATGTCATGTCTCACAGATAATCCATATTTTAATGAATGTGTTTATCAAAACAGAAATTAACCTCACAGAACACTTTATCCGGCTTTGCCATAATCTATCGCAAAGAAGATGGTGCAAAAGTATTTTTTAAAGAAAAATGCCACAGCAAGATAGAGACTGATGGCGTCCATAATTTAACTGAAAAAACTTGAAGAATAGAAACATTCTCTTATCCAGTGATTTGCATTGAAGAGGTCAGAAAAAAAAAAAAAAAGTTCCTCTAATGTTAAGTATGTTGACCATACTTTAAAAAAAATGCTGACAATGTAAACACCTTGAGATGTGTCTATTTTGGCTCTAAGGCTGGTGATACCACGTCAGTCTTAAAATACTGGAATTACGAAAAAATCATGTGGATCTATAAGTAACTGTTTGATAATGACTGGTGTGAAAGTGTTTCAAAAGAAAGATGCCAACTACCCTAACTGCCAGCTGATAAAGCTGCACAGTGGTATTTGAAAACTTTCATCTGCAAATTCAAACATCTTCAGGAGTTTAAGTCAGTGATTCCATGTGAGCATTGGCCTTTTAATGACTCACTGATGCATGAATGATTCCATAAGCAGTGTACAATCAGCTTTACAGTGCGTAAATTTTTCTGGGTGGACAAATATTCAGTGCGAGTAACATCGTTATCTCTTGAACTGCCAATTGAAATAAACAATACAATAATCCAGATTAAAGTAGAGCACTGTTGTTGTATACACTGTATCTGGGTGGCTGGCTCTGAACATGCAAGTTTAGATTAGAATTTTAATGAAGGTCTAAACTTATAAGTCATGCTACAGGATTTACAAGTCTAGAACTCTCAAATTTGGGATTCTAGATTTCAAAGCATATTTTTTCCCGACAATTTTATGGAAAAAACAGAAAAAACCATTCTCACATATTTCCATTCTTTAGGTACTTAGTACACCGTCTATGAAAAAAAAACAAAACAGACTTCACTGCTCAGTAACACACACAAAAAAAGGGTTTTTTTTGTTTCTACTGATGAATTTCTTCTGGCGGACTCACAAGTTTTGAGACTTTCACTGGCAATATGCTCTTGACAATTTCAAAATAACTTGGGATTGCCACAAATCTGACTGAAACATTTTGCTTAAAAATAAAAATAAGGCTCGAGAGCTAACTGTTACACCACAACTAGGTCTGATATATCTAGAATATAATCTAGTCAATCTACACATCAAGTAATGCAATCCACTCTTCATTTCTTACCCACTGTCAGGTTACTAGTCTGTGCCGTACAAGCTTCATCATCTCCTGACAGCTCAGGAAAGATGCTGTACACTGATGATGCAGCTACCATCTCATTGTCACAGTAATTCCGCACCTTCATACCTACAACATTACAAACAAGATTTAGTATATGTGAATATCTAAGACATAAAGTGACATACCAATTAGGAATTACCTCAGCTTCCTTTGGCTTCTCACTCCAAGTCCTGGTATCAACATGTACACATGCCATTCTTTATCCATGACTTTCTGCATATATAGTGCGTTCATCAATGGCATATTTCCAAATTTCAGCTATTTCATTTATTATGAATATCTTACTTACAAGAATCATCAAGAATGCGGTAATGTTGTAAAACTAGCTTCTTTCCTACAGAAAAGTAGCTCTGCAAATATCATTAAATTCATAATTATCAAAAGACCATTATAAAATAAAGCCACAAAATCACAGGTTCAAACCTTGTTATAGGAAAGCTTAATACATTCCCTCCTGGGAGCCACATTTTGCGGCTTGGGCATAGACCAAATCCTACCCTGAGCCGCATTTTGCAGCTCTAATGTATGACGTTGCTTCTAAGCCTCTATCTCAAAAGACACAGTATCAACATCCAATCCAAGGTTTCTTTGAACAAAACCAATTTCCACCAATCTATTTTTAGCCCTTTTACATCAGTACGGCAAGGTTTTAGCACGAAATTTGAAAGATACTACACAGTTGTTTTTCATAACAATAAACCTAGATCTAGCTGAGTAGTAATAGAACTAGGTCTGTTTGGATTGCGATCCTGTAGATCTAGATCTACACTGTTCAGTGGAGATAGTGTTAGAATTAGAGATAGTCGGAATCGGGACTGTGCTTTCCAAATTCTAGATCTAGATCTAGTTGGGATGTGGTGAATGGGACAATCAAAAGGGGGCATAGCCCAGATTGAGGCCTAGATCTAACAGTTTTTTCCTCATAATTTTCTTGATCTTTCTAATTCATAAACTCTGGGTTACAAATTGTTAAGTGAGTGTACATGTTGCTTGTATAGTTCCAATTCTAATGGATTACTCATTTGCTGAAATATTTAGATGGTAAGCTGGAATTTTAACATTTACTTTTGTTTCTTCAGCTGTCGGTGTTATCTTCTATTCTGGTTTTGAGTACACTTCTTTTTTTCCACCAGATATATATCTACATAAATGCAATCCCCATTCACATACCTGCATTATTTTATGAAACACGTTACCTTATTGAAAATATACTTGGGGAAATAAAAATATTTTTGTGAGGTGAGGGGAAAAAAATGGGCATTCAGAATGGCATGGTCCAATCGTGGAAAAGGGCCCGGGAGGGATTGAGTGAAAGATTTGGGGGAAAAAAATCTTATTGAACTAACCCCCTTTCTCAGTAAATGCAGTAATGATGCAATATGAAGTTTTGCACCAATAATACCACAAAAGAATTTTTTTTACAAGTTTGCAGATGACATCATGAAAAAAATAGGCGACTGTAAAAATAATTCCCAATAGAATGACACTCTTCATGAATTTCTTACCCAGAGGAATTCCTGGGACATAATAGTCTGTCAGAAATTCTGTTTGTAAAAATTCATCTTTCTTATTCAGCAAATCCAGGACCCATCGCATCGCTTCATAAGACTGCATAGCTGTGGAATATCAAGATAAAAATCCAACCGCACACATTATTATGCAATTGGTACTTAGCACAACGTGACTGTTGAAAGTCTTTAAATATTTTTTAGTGTGCAAAGGAAAAAATATCAAAATAATATAAACATACGACTGTTCTTGATGCACAATATGATTATCACAGACAATAAACATATCTTTTAAATACAAGATAGTTAGTTAAAAAATTTTCATCATGGGATCTTAGATTCTAACAAGTCAATTTGACATTCACAGTAACTCCATGTTTTCAAAGAATTATATTTAAGATAATAATATATATTCTCTTATTTGAAAAATTACATTTAGGTCAATCACCGACCACTTTCCATCAGAATGGATTTTTTTTTTAATTTAAAAGAAAGAAGCATGATCTCACAGTCTAAGAAAAGTACAGATTTGGTTCGAATCTCAGAAAGCCCCTGCAGAAAAAAAGAAGTGGGTGACAGACATTGGGAGTTATGACCCCACTGTGGCTGGGGTTCTAGAGGATGTCAGGAAGTTAAAGGCCCAAATATCTATTGAAAGAATTCACTCTTTGGCTGAAGACCATTATCTGTTTTGCTCCACCTGAAAATTTTTCCTACCATCCCCCTATATATATATATATATATATGTATTACTATGCACTTTAGATTGATCAGTCTATCACAATATGTCAATATCACTATTTATTACTTTTTCATATTGTTAGTATTTATAACAGTTGAAATACACAAAAATTTTGTTCTCCAATTATACCTTGCTTGCTTTTATTTTTGTTCAAATTGCAATTATCTTCTGCGTATCATTTTCAACTTACATCCCGCAGGCATTCCACAGCCAATGTCTCCAGCACCTTTCCCATTCAAGGAAATGATACCACCAAGCCAAGCAGCAGCATCAGGTTGGATGGTTGCTGAATTATCTCTGGAGCAAGTCTGCCTTCTCAGAGTCTGTCCATGGAACAGTGCTGGTAGCAATGCCAAAATCACTAACAGTGCACTTCGAAACATTGTGGTGCCACAAACCTGTAATTATTAATCAAACAAAATAATATGATCACAAATTTTCTGATTCTGACAGTTTCAATTTATAGATCTAGTGAACAAGAATAGAACAGAGCTATGATAAAGAAAACAAAACAGTAAAATATAAGAGATGACTAGTATGCAACATGTTTAATGGATACTACATTCACATTCTGGAATAATAGAGTTTATCAGCATCTTCAATGACTTTAGTGTACAATAAGAAAAGTCAATCTGGCCACTGACAAACTGCATACCACCAGCTTACAATCCCTTTTGACCTTAGTGCCTTGGTCATTCTATGCCACTTACATAGCCTTTTTATTTCATTGTGTCTCTGTTTCAATTTTGTTCCATTTTTGTTTCATTAAAAAAAATGGTGTAAAAGTTTCAGCTTATGTTGTAAAGAGGGCTTCTTTTGATGATAAATAGTCTTCGATGCCAAAAGCCTAAGCCCTGACTCTAATCTGATACTCAGCCCAAATAAAGTAATTATCTGTATGACAGATTTGAAGTGAATCTGGATACTGATCTAGTTTCTTGTGTTGCTTATTGAGTAGCAACTCAGCTTTCCCATCTTTATTCAAAACAGAATAAATTTGATTACAAGAAACCTCTGTCACATTACAACTCACAAGAATCTTCATCTAAATTCTTTCACATGCAAACTGCATCCCTCTCTCATTCCTCCCATATAAAAGCATGGTATTAGTTCTTATTCTGTTGGCAAAACGAGAGTTTTTTCTATTTTCCAGCTGAGAGTCAAATTTCTGCTGGGTAATTTATTTAACGATGAAAGCATGGGATATCATAGGCTTTTTATGGCATAGAAGTCAAAGAAAAAATCTATAACATTCACTTAAGATAATTATGATTAACAGACACAGAGACAAAATATATATTTATTTATCTAGAATCTAGACCTATAATCCATTGCGCAGTGTTTTTTTTTTTTTTCAACATGGAATACTTTCATCTTTGACATCTCTATGTCTAAGAATGAAATTACAAACCTATAGATCTAGATCTACTTCATGACACAACAAATGTACTACCAGAATTAATGCATTTTTACCTGAAACAGGGCACTCATAAACAAATGCAATTCTACCCCTTATTAGGGGACTCCCTGATACCGGTGATGCGAAATGGAAAACAATTGATGGTGTATTGCCAATTAATTCATCCACCGGTTTTCCTGATGGTGTTCCTGACTTGCCTATAGGCCCAGCCCCGGTGAAGCCCAACCTGACTGGGTGTAGAATATTGTGAAAATTGATCCAAAAATAGCCTGCCATTCTAGAGTGACAATATAGGCGGGTATAGAAAACCTGTCTGACTGGTTTGGTAACCCAAACAAATCGGCAAAGGGAGATCATTCACAAAAACTATGTTATTTGGTGCTTTATTTATTTATTTCTTCAATGAAAGAAGTCTTGATTAGATTCGTGAGCAATCCCGCTCTCACACATAGATATAGGTGTTAATATCATAATCAACCCAACCACAGCAATAGTAAACATTTTAGTTAGATTCTAGGTTATTATTAGAAGTTAATAATAAACCTAGAATTTAATAGCACACAAGTTATTAATTATTGTGATCATAAGGTTCACAGCGAAGAACGAAGGGAAGGAAATGTGCGATAAAAAAGTGTGCCGAGTGGGTGGGATCCATAGACAGGCAAAGGTGGGATCACCTCAGATCTTCTATGGTATGAGAAACCTATCATGGAGCCATAAATTTCTCCACGGATGTTATTCGTTATTAATGGTTAAATACATTGATGTGTCTGACACAGAGTCACGGACGTGGTTGTAGACCAAATATAAGTCTAGCTGAATTTACAGAGCCCGGAGCTTTGACTCCCGCCCCCCTTTTTTCTTCACTGGCTATTTTGGCTTGAGCAGTTTCTCTAAATGGAGAAAAAGGAAGCACTAACAAAACTGATGTAGTTTGCTATATTATAAGTTTATAACGCACATTTGGGTCTCTGTGTTCTCGTGTTTTTGTCAATCACAAGCTATATATATGCCAAGCTAAAACATATGACACGGAAAATGAATTGCGACACAGTTGATTTAAAAATAACTGATAAATGTATGTACAGGCGTGGGATTGGGAGGCGGGGCTGAACTTCGTTCCGGGTCAATGCCATCGATTAGGCGAAAAAAAAAAAAAAAAAAAACAACTAGTTGTTCATAATCTAAGAGATAATTTTAATTCACAATACTGCAACCATTGGTATGTAGATAATCAGCACATTATCCTGGCTCATTTCAAAATAAACGGTGTAAATAAAAAGCAATGCCGAGATGAACAATAATAAAAGCAATGACAGTCACTAAAATTAATACCACCATGAAAATGATACGATGATAGTCCTAATGGTAAAGTCTACAATATCTCTAAGAGAAGAAATGAATTGCATGAATATTGATCAGGAAAACTTTGGATATAATATCTCGCATGATAAAAAGCGCATTTAATTTCACTGTGATGCAGTAAAGGGATATAACTTGATTTAATATTAAGGATAACAAGCTATTACGAGGATAATAAATATGATATCAAAATAATATGGGTTCCGTCCCTTGAAAGACCTGCCTCTGTTAGTGCCGATACCAAACTGTTGCATGGGAGACAATTATGAGCGATTACATGTGCACAGCGTGTCTCAGCCTGTAATATAAACGGTAAGCTTTACTGTATCAGAATGAAGGCGTAAATTCTGGCCTTTATCACAAGCAGAGCTACTGATTGCCTGAGGCATGGAGGAACCGTGGACTAGAGTTGCGGCGCCCAGTGTTTTGAGAAGCTAATGAGCAACGCTTGCTGATCTTGCCCAAAATCCTTAGTTATCCTGACTCAGTTTCGCTTCTTCTTCTCTTTCTCTTATTTATTCCCAACCCCGCTTCCTCCCCCCCCCTCCCTTTTCCCGTTAAATAGGGTCATTCTTTCCTTTTTTTTCCACCTTCCCTTTTCTTTTCTCTCTTTATTCAAGATTTCGTGCCCCAAAGCTTTGTTAACTTGTTCTTCGTGGTATCGTTATTTCTGCAGATGTTGCTCTTGCTTTTCTTCTTTTTCATCTTCACCATTTTCTTCCCCTTCTCTCCTTTTCCTTTCTCTTTTTTCCTCTTCCCATTCTTCTTCTCTCCGTTTTTTCGCCTTCCTGATCTTCTTGTTTCTTTTTCGTTTCTTTCCAAAATCCAAATAGCAACCAGATAAAGTGGCAAGTGCCCAAGGACACAAATATTCTGAATCAGAGAGACATGCGAATTACACATACACATATTTTTAAAATGACCTATGTCAAAAGCCAAAACAACACACACACACACACACTTTTTAGACCCCCTCCCTCTCCCTTTAATGATTTTTTGTCATAGTTGAATGCTCACAGACATTTCTGCCGAACACTGATTTTTTTTGTGTGCAAACTTTGTCTTAAGTTTAAACAATAATAACTCACCACCTAATTATCTTATAAAAGAGGCTGACAAAGGCAGGGGAAGTATATTTAACATTTTCTGTTTCATCCAGTCTTAAACTCAAGTTAAGCGCATGTTCATAAACAGTATTATAGTAATTTGGCATAGAAATGGTATCATAAACAACACATATTTTAATGTTTAAAATACATTCGGAGTCTTTGAAAGCTGACACAATCATAACAAAAGTATATCAGTAAACAGCACATTCTTCTGTTATCTTATATAATATAGTTTATTTCACAGTTGTCACCCACTGTCCATTCTAACGTGTTTGACCCGTACTGTCAACTAGAATTTGGGTCCCTCAGTTTCTACATGCAGTGGTAGACCATCACAGTTTGACCGGAAACGACAAAGGATACATAAAACACTTGAATATGACATCTTCTAGCAATATCTTTTGCCCCAGTTCCAGGGATGGACATTGGGTGACAACTCTGAGGCGAAGGAGACTTATGATCATGCAGAATATCTGTATAAGCTTTCACCAGGCGCTCTAAAATGAACTTCAATCTATAGGGAGTGAAATTCTCCTGTATTTCTGCTGCTTCAGAGCACAGTCCTGCCGTCATTTTTAAAAATGCAGTATATGCAGGTTATTTTAACTGAATATACTGTATTCTTAAAACTGACGATTGAATTGTGGACTATCTGACTAAAGGTCAAGGCAGTCTTGGTTTTGACTGAGATTGAGGCCACATGTAGGCCTCAAAAACCCGGAATTTCGATTCTATGGAGGCCTTATGGTGATGGGCGGTAGAGAGCAAAATTCGAGAAAAGACATGAACAGAAATCCAGGAAAAGGACACAGAAGCCGCGTCAAGAGGACTAATAATGTGTGAAAATGGCTGTTCTGAGCATAAAAGCTAAAAAAACAAAACAAAACAAAACAAAATAAACAAAACAAAAACAAAACAAACAAACAAAAACCCTCTCCATGTCATCTCTGAAAAAAAAAAAAGGAAAACAAAAACAAAAAAACAAACAGATAAAAATTTGAATAAATTAGAACCCATTGAGACCAATGCGGACCAAATAACAATAGTAGTGAGTAGTGTTAATAATATAATTACGGAGGAAAACGTCTGACCTGCGTCCGGCAGGAAATCAGTCGGGTTTTTCTGAAATCGTGTGTTTTATTCTATTCCCCTCCTCCTCCCCTCTCTCTCTCTTTTTCCTCTCACTCACACTAGCACACTCTCTCACCAGTTCCTCTCACTCTCTTCTAAATCATGCCATAGTGTAAGAAAGATGTTTGACCCGAATGACGAAAAAAAAGTAGTGTTGGTTGTCGGATCTTTGATCGGGGACCAAAACACTGACAAAATCAACACACACTTCGTTATTTTTATGTAGAATTGAATTATCGTGGTTAAAAGTTGAAATCAACTTAGTGTGCACTGCAACGCTTGAGTTAAAGTCAACAAACCCGGTCTATATTCATAGAATTTAAGTTATTGCGGTGCTTGTTCAACAGAAACAAATTAAGTCAGTCGAAGAACAACTCAAACGAATTCAACTCAAATGTAATCGACTGTATAAACTTCATTTAGCTCTAGTTGCCATACAGAAATTTTAAATTATTAGCTCACTTGTATTTTAAGTGAGTTTTGCTTTGAGTATATATGCAGACATTAAACACAGCACCTATGGTCTGTCTGCTCTATTAGCTACAGATACATTAAAAGTGGCTTCTTTTCTCAATATCCCAATTATGTAAAGCATTGGCATGATTGCACCCCACAATAGCGTTCATTTTTTCCCCCCGAACAGCATAATAGATTTGTTCCGACCAAGCGAACGGCTGGAAATCCCCGTCAAAGTTTAGTGGGGGGGGGGGGGGGGGGGGTTACAAACACTCCAAACTGTTCACTGCCATTGGCTTAAAAAAACACATACAAAATGCACGGGACCGGTGACAATTGTTCTCTGATCTCGTGGTGGAGCGGTAACAAACATCAGTGAGTGTTCTGTTTTTAGCATGGGGGTACAAACACTCCGGTGGGAATTTCCAGGTTTTTGCTTAGTCGAATATGAACTGTTGACGTTAGTTTATTTGAATTCATGCTATTATATATAGGGCCTAGGCAGTCTGTATAGTTTGTTGTAAACTTTTTATATTTGCTAGAACAACTTATATATACATTTATATACATTATCTATCTCCATATATATCTATATATATCTATATATATATCTATATATATCTATATATATCTATATATCTATATCTATATCTATCTATCTATATCTATATATATCTATATATCTATATCTATATCTATATCTTTATCTATATATAATTATCGATCATAATTATATCAATATATATAATCTATCTATCTATCTATCTATCTATCTATCTATCTATCTATCTATCTATCTATCTATCTATCTATC
>JBCEWB010069381.1:31608-49436 GCA_039654565.1 Peronia peronii | reverse complement strand
ATAGATAGATAGATAGATAGATAGATAGATAGATAGATAGATAGATAGATAGATAGATAGATAGACAGACGGACGGATGGATGGATAGACAAACAGACGGGTGGGCGGACGGACGGACAGGTAGATAGCTAGATAGATAGGTAAGTAGGTAGGTAGGTAGATAGGTAGGCAGGCAGAGACAGAAGGAGAGAGAAAGACATACAGACAGATAGACAGACTATGCCAATTAATGAGTAGACCATCAGTCATACTCTTATCGCACGTATCAATCATCCTGCCAGTTATGCAAACAACCAACTCAAGGTGGCTGAATGGGAAACAATCATTTTAATACTATGCTGGCATGGCCATAATAATAATAATAATAATAATAATAATAACAATAATGATAACAAAAAAAAAAGAAGAAAATCCATTCATTGTTAACAGTACATACAGGCCAGCACGATAATTACGTATGCATTCATAAATTATCAAGATTCCACCCCCACCCCAGTCCTGAAAGAAATAAGGGTAACTTTCAGAGCTTAGATATCATAATTATACTATTGTATACATAGTATTAACATTACACTGTACAAAAATCATTGTCTATTTTCATACACTCAGCATGTCATATAAAAATTGACTGACATCGCAGATATTAAACATACAATCGTGTGTATTATTAGATAAATGGAATTAAACAGAATAGTATACACAGTCGTTTGATGTATTATATATTTATGAACTCGTGCATCCTGTGTTCCCATGCATGTATACATTATGGGAAAAGTAAAGTTTGACAAGGTAAGATAAAAACCAACTGTAACACAACAACCTGGGTAATGGCGTCTCTGTCCTAGGGCGTACTAGTTACTACTTAAAAAACAACTGAATTCCTCCCAGAACCTGAGCAGTTCCTAAAAATTAAGATGTACATGTACCTAAAAGTGCCTGACTCTTTCGTTGTTGTTTAAATGCCCCCCCCTCCTCCCCCACCGCTCCCCTCCTTCCCTGGCCACACATATACACAGACACTACAGTCGCAAAATAAATGAGCAGTGGAAATGCATAAGGCATACGGGTTTTTTTTTCTTTATGTTATGCACCCTGATATTTTTTCTTTGTCTTTTTTTTATACCAAATCTAGCCTTGTGTTGCCTATTCCTTCAGTCCCCCCCCCCCCCCCACCCCCTCTTCCAACCTCAACAAGAACAAATCACAAAGGTATGTAAAAAGCCGCCTAGTTAAAGTTTCATCTATGCCGAAAAAAGTGATGTTGGTCTAATAAAAAACTCCATAGTTTTCTCAAGACTTCAATCTGATCACGTGGCACCACGCCTCATAGATGTCTGTGAATATTGTTCTCAATTCCTACCCCGATTCACTAGCTGTTCATTGTTTATCAAGCTTTTCCAACCTATCACTCCGACTGCACAATGTATGAGACGTGACAAAAGATCATGACATTTTGCCCCTTGATTACACACATCATAAACAACATTTATAAATTGATAATTTTTTCCTTGCTGGCAGGTGGCTCAAATTTATTTCATTAATTATTTCTCATATCATTTATTGTAAGTTCAAGATGTACATATCATTTTCCGCCTGTGAATAAGAAAAAGGAAGGTATCTTTTTTTAAATTTTTAATGTGTCGTTCGTGATGTGTATAATCGAGGGCAGGAACAAAGGCTATCCTATATGACAAGCTTATATGTAACACACTGACTATTGCCCACTACTAAAAACAACAATTCAGAAAGGTTAATTTCTTTGGTCATCCACTGCCCCTCAAGCCTGATTTCATAGGAAAGTCTCTCAGTGACGACTGCTCAGAAGGCATTCTTGCGACATGACTTAATACTTAAGATAATCTCACTACAAGGAAAGACTCTCCTTAAATGAACATTCGTGTCTCATAACCGCTTTATCTTTATCTGGTGCCTTTACGTTTCTACGACATCTCCACCCGTTTCATCTTTCTCCAATTCAGAACCTGTCGCTAAGGTTGCCACCCACAGTTTAAGAACTGTTGAGTTAATTCTTACAGGACCAATTCTTGAGAAACTTTTAACATACATATTATGTGGTAAACACCAGCACGCTTTAAAAAAAAAAAAAAAAGTATATTTATAGTAAAACAATGGGAGACACTGTGATCAGCCCTACTACTATCCTCTGTCAAAGAGGGTGCTGAACAAGCAGTGTAAACAAAACAAAAAAAAAACCACCACTTCTGCGTCCTTCGCTTGAAACATACGTCATGAAAAATTAAGAAACAATTATGGTATAGAGAAAATGTTTTCTTCTCGTTGTCATAATTTTATTTCATTTTTTTTTTTTGTGATCCAATCTTTCGAATGACAAAAAGTAAATGATTTTTCCTTCTTTTACACTGCTTGCTTACACCTCTTGTATCTGACAAAGGGAAGTAATAAGTTTGGTCAAAAACGATTTCCTGTTGAGGAGGCCATGCCACAAAAGTCCACTCTTGTTGTTACATAGGATTCACATTACACATCTACTAAATTTGTTTAATCATTTGGTGCTTTCTGATTCTATAACTTTATAGCTGACAAACCCGATGTGCTCATTATCAAAAATTACATATATTTCACTTTAAAAAAGATATCGCAGGTTCTGTTGATGTTTGATATGTTACTGAGTATATAACTACAAACAGAGTTTATGTCTATACAAACAGGGATATATTTATGTTAATATATGATACATGTATATATTTAGTGTAACAATGATCTAGCACATGTAATACCTCTATATGTATATGATGCAACAGTGAGGAATGGCCATTCTCCGGAAAGAATGAACAATATATCCAAGGCATCTTGGAGTATGGCCAAAGCAGAACAGTGAACTAGACAGACTACTTCATCTCCAAAAAAACAGGGATATCAATTTGCTAACATGAACAAATTGGGAGGTGTTTCCCTCCTCTTTTTTTATGCCATGCATTCTTTGCAGTAAGATGTAAAAATTGAAGTATCTTTACCGCAAAAGAACACAAAATTGTGGCTAGCAAGGAAACTGATGACAATTCAAAATCTATTTTCTATCTAAAGAGAGAAGTTTGACATTCCTGAAAAGATATTTGTTTTGCATTTCACCTGAACAGATTCACATGTGTATATGTGTACATATTTATGTATGTCTGACTGGCATGACTGCCCAAGGCTTTAGAAAACCTACCACTTTCCGATTGAGTGAAAACAGATTTTTTATATCAACATATCCATTTCTATTTCTAAGTTACGGATCCACTACAACGCAAAGAATACAATGCAAAATAATAAAAAGTGTATAAAAATTGCCATTATTTATTCGAATCAAATCATTTTCCACTTGGGCACCAACTGTGACAATGTTCCAACACAATGCCATGTATTTACAAGCCTGCTATTAGATGATAAACATTACATAAGGTAGTACTGAGGTGGGTCATACTTGGTGGGAAAGTGTGTGTAAGTTGCAATATACAATATTTATAAATGAAGACAAAATTGCTTACTCAATAAAACACAAGCGCTCAAGACATGTCCAGCCGAACAAAGATTTTTGTTTCTTTTGAGAAGGAAATCATATCCCAAAACACACTAGCCCATTTGCAAAATCCAAAGAGTTATTTTATCAGCCTGCCAAATTACGTCCCTTTGATATGCCCATAAAATATATCGTCCCTGTTAGTCTCTAAACACATAAGTCTGGAAAATTGGATCATGACATTTTTGGCTTTATTAAACTAGAATGGATTTCCCCCACCTCCTCTGTAAATATCAAATCCATGAAACCAATGAAAGTTACACTTTTTGTCACGTGATCTAAATGCATGATTCATGATTTCACTTTGATTTATTAAGTTTTTTGTCTCTCCTATAAAATTCGCCTCTGCGGACTTACGCCTTTTGAGACTTCCAGGCATGATATATATACATATACAGGTAAACAACATTGCAAAGAAAGAAAAAAAGAGAACAGCTTTGCTTTATTTTTACTTGAAACATACTTGATGTTAAATTCTGGAAAGTTCATGATATGTTGAAAATGTTTTCTTGTAATCTTATGATAATATTTTTTCACAACTTCTTTATTTATCCCGTTTCAAATAAATGACACAAAGGGACTATTTTTTGTTTGTTTGTTCTATACAGTGCTTATTTCAGATCTCGTGTGTCAAACAAATGGAAGCAATTTGGCTGTCTTAAAAAAAAAAAATGGACCATAATATAATTCAAGAAAACAACAACTACAACAAAAACAGAGACTTTTTTTCTGACACATTTTAGAACTAAAAAATATCAAACTTATTACCTTGAGGCAACAAACAAGTAGGCTACTAGTTAAGCACACAGTTTGCAAAGCAGTACTTGCCTGAAGTTTGCATTTCAGAGATCTAACAAAGAACACCATGTTACCCATATAACCACCATCAGGAGGTTGAGATGCTTATCAAGACCATAACCAAAACACAATGTCTACAAGAAGAAATTCATACAATCAAAAGACATCTTCATTTGTGCACATCAATTACAAGTTTTAGCATTCAAATTTAAATGATAGAAAAACAAGAACAATAAAATAGTAACTGATTGTACCAACACAAAAAAAAAAAGCAAAAAAAAAAAGAAAAAAGGAAGCATAATCAGCAGGTCTCTGATGTGTAAAATGCTAATGACATATGTATAAAAAAAATTATTGCTAGCAATTTTTTTAACTTAAATGGAGTGAGGTCATAATAGTCATGTGAGACATAACAAATGAGCTTTTTATGGAAATGCAAAAAATAGAAAAATACGATCAGACTGTCACTGTGATTAATTTTGCCAAAATAGGACTTGGAGAGTCTTTCCAGATCTTCTGAAGTTAAGAAAATGGTGTGAGGGAACAGTACTTACTCCGTTAAGTGGTTCATCTAATTAAATTGTCCTTCTGTTGACACTCTAAAATTGCTCAATTGATTTCAGATATGTGCCTAACTTGGCAGTCTCCATAGAACTCTTCCACAAATAGTTTGTCATATTAGCGTTAAAATGACTACTTGAAACTAATTCTGAAAGGAATTTTTGTTTTGTGACTTCAATGAATGCTTCACTAATGTGATGACATATACATGCAAAAGATAATGTCTAATAAGACAAAATATGGTCATCACAATCTGAAAGTAGAAACTTTTGTAAAAACAATATTAAATACCAACTGATAGGCCCAGTAAGTCTGCAGCACAAGAATAAACAAAATACATATACAAGTCGGAGAATAGGAGAATACATATGTAAACTGCGCTTTAAATATCAATGCAAAAATTAATCAGTCAAGGACAAAATATTTCAAGTAAAAATAAAATTACAGTATAAATAAAGGTAATGCTTACTGGTCAGAATTGCTGACAAAATAAAGCACACGGGACAAACAAAAAACAACATATCTGTAAATAAAGATCTGTCAGTAGTCTAGTTAAAAGGGGTTGAAATAAAGGACGAAAGCAATCAAAATATATTCAATTGCACATTTATTACTGAGAGTTGGATAGTAGAAAAGAAAACAAGAAAGAGAAGAAGGTCACACAAAAAGCTGAAATTTGTCAAAATTTACAATGAAAAATTGCAAAGTACATGTAGTTTCTCCCATTCCCACATGTAGTTTCTTCTGAGTCATACACATGTAAATCAAAATGTTACATTTTGACATATGGGAGTCAAAGATATAATTATTATAATGTGCCTGGATTAGAGCATATGCATAAATTATATTAAAATTTTATACATAACATTCTTAGCAAAAGTCTGATTTACAATTTTTTTTTTTACTTTAGACTTGCAATAATATGATTTGCTTTATTTCATTTCCTGCATATATTTATTATAAATGCATACCCTCTAGAACAAGCAACAACAAACTCAATAAACAAGACACAGATTCAAAACAAGTGAGCACATCATTACCATGCCACGGGAATGAGAAAGTTAAGCAAATAAATTAAAAATGCAAGTTCTTGTTTCAAAGAATGTATGCTGTTCAAGTTGTAATGTATATAACTCGTTCAACTTTGAGCAACATGATACCAACATAGACTAGAATTTTATGATTGATGAAACTTTGCCAGCCTCTTTAGGGCTCACTCAAATGTCACGTGACTGGCTGAAATAAATAAGATGTCAGAGGGGGCTTCGCTGACAAAATTAGATTTTACCAACCCGAGGACACAGGAGTTAGCTCTGAATGTAAATACAATATCTCCTGCACAGAAGAGTCATAACTGATTAATTTGCCAAAATAAGGTACAGCCCAGTTTGGTAAAAGTTAAAGTCAGCCCCTGGGGACTGAAATAATTGTTGATTTCAAACAAGATTGACATTAATCAGGATAAAGATATCAAAAGAGAAAAACAACAAGAGGACTGCTAAGACTTGAAAGAAGAATTCACTTTAAGAGAGCTGACTTTAGACCGGGTTATTTGTCCTTTCCATTGAGACCAACAAGCCTTTGTCTGTACGATAAATTTGATATCCCAATTCATTTCAGCCTATTATACTAAAATTTTGTATTAAATCCCTGATCTGAACATTAAATATGTAATACAGGCTATACATCTGAGAATATGACAACACAAGGCTGTCTATGATTAATTCCTTAGTTTAAAATAATGAAAGGCAGAAAGAAGAACTTGGTGGGAGCAAATCAAATAAATAATAATCATATACATAAGCTTTCAAGGGTTTGGAATTTCTGTTTTTTGGCCAGGGGAGGTTTCAGCCATAGTAAGAACATGTGACAAAAGTCAGCCATTTATTATGTATGTAACCTTTCAATCCTGAAGAAATGGGACCATCTCAAACATGTTGGAAAAATATTGTAAATAAACTGCAGACAAATAAGCCTGATTAAACAACAGGGGCCATGTCTTTGGTAACTTTGCATTAGCTTTCCCTCTATTTTCACTATCTTGATTCATTTCAGGCAAAGTAAAGTCACTGTAGCAGTACTCCAAAGCCCTCCCTTACAAAACAATATACATAGTAAAATACACAGAAACAGGTGAGTGAAAAGGACAGGATCACTGAGGCCTTAACCATGGAATGAACATTTCTGTAACCGCTAGCTTTTCAAAAGTATATTTAATAGATGTCCATGTATAATGTATTAAAAATCCCTTCATGACACATATAACGAATGGCATTCCACATTTTTCCTTCTCCAGTAAAAGTGTCCAAATGATGATATGATAAATTGTGTTTCTTGACCCTCTCTACACTAGAGCCATGACCATAATGATGAAGGCCGTTCGTCATTTCTTCCCTATCTGTGACACTGATTATAGCACATTTGCCATATAAGAAACTGTGCAATGAAAAGGAAACTGACCTTGTGTCACAAAGGACCAAATTACTTGATGTTTGTTTCATATGAGATTTTCATTTTGACATATGTGGTTCTTGTGCACAAACCAATGTAAGTACATGTATGTAAATAAACAGATTTAGCCAAGGAAACCTGGCCTAAATCATCTGCCTATATACACTGCAATTTAGCTACTATACTGCCTGATTTCAAATAAAAAAATAGCATAACCATCAAAATGAAGCAAAGGATATTGGAATGCTCATAGTCCAGTTTCATGATAAGGAATGCACTTTATTCTCTCCTGATGCAAAAACAAGGTTTCATGTATGATAGTGTTACAGTGGAACCCGCGAGAAGTCAACTTGCCTAAAGTAAATTCTTGGTTAAAGTCAACCTGTTCTGGCGGTCTGTTTTCTTTTCCCTTTATATTTCATTAGTCTTGTTTCTGATAATGTCAACACCTTCAGAGGTGAATTTGCTTAAAGTCAACTCCAAATGGCCCACACTGGCCTACCGCAGACGTAAATTGTGAGGACAAAGGAAAAAGAAGTCATACAGAGAGATTGAGAGACGTCCTATTACACCATACTATACTATAGCTTGTGGACCTATTGCTGTATTGAGAAGATGCTCGGCAGATGCTTGGCTCTCTTCGCCTGTCTCACATTGGCAGGGATACACAAACATACACGCACACAGCAGTTTCCACACCCAGCTCTCCCCGCCTTTCTCAAGTGTGCTGGCGAGCAACACCCAACCACTGATCGCCTTGATACACACACACACACACTACAGTACTCCAGGTCTGAGTGGCACTTGCCTTGCGCTGGCGTGGTTACACAAACACCTACTCACGGTCAGCCTTCTTTGCACAATTTGACACACACACACACACATACAGTGCAGACAGGTACTCCATTTGATTTCAGTCACATCGTTAGATCACATTCATTCCTACTCTTACATTCTGCACTTACTGTGACTAGATCTAGATCTAGTCAACCTTTTACTTACCTTCATGATCAGGATGTCTGAGAAAAAGTACAACATTCCCAATCTGGATACAAAGTTGAAATTCTTAAAAATGTTGACTCAAGGCAAACAACAACAACAACAACAACAACAACAACTACAACTACAAGTACTACCACTACCACTACCACTACCACTACTACTACTACTACTACTACTACTAGCTTAGACCAGTTAGAGGGGGAAGCTCTGCTCGAGTTTATTTTTTTAATTAGGGGTAAGGGCCTAAATGCATAACCCAATTAATTTTATATAACACATATTTTTACCCAAAAGTTGACTTTAAGTGGATTCCACTGTATATGTAAATGTACATCAAGATATGTGTGGCAAATATACGGGTCTTGTAATTAGTATGTGTGCTGTAGATGTGAATGAGAACTGGTAATGTGGTATTAAATCCATTATTTTCTTTTTTTTTTCAAAAATATTCTGCTCCCTGCCATGTTTACCACGTTCCTCCTGTGATGTCTGTTCCTTCATTGTCTCACAAAAACAGAATACAAATAAGGAATACCTTCAAATATAAAAATAGGCACAAGGGATGTAACCACAAATTCTCAATTTTCTCAAAACATGAATCTAATTACTCAGTACCATGTGCATTTTGTCCTTTTAAAAGCTACATGTGTGTCCTGACCATAAGAACACAATGGGGTGTGTCTGGTGTGCAATATGTCAATGGTCTATGTAGGTTTGGTAAATGCAGATATACTTCCATAAGTAAATCCCATCTGACATGTCCTATGGCTAGTGATATAAGTGTCTATACAGTCATACAGGAACTGAGGCCTGGCCAGATGGAATTGCTTTGGTCAGAGCTAATCCACTGACCATGCTATCCATTTCTCATTCATTATAGTTCCAAATGCCTATTAATACTCATAATTTTCTCAGACAAGTAAACTTCACTCATTTTCCTTTTCCCAGACACCAGTCAGGCAGCATAGGAAAAATGTGACATTAGGCTTCTTTCAACCAGCTGTGGAACAAATGATTGATGAATGACCAGCTGTAACTTATAAACTATCACGCAAATGACAATCAAACTGTGGAAAAATGTATCTCTTAAACTCAGTGTCTTATTTGGCACAAAGTTACAATGGAATGATTTCTTATGTTGATAGCTGATCTTCAAAACTGTTCAACAGGAAAACAAGAACTATATTCAAGAGGTTAATTTTTTGGACAAAATTAATGGTCAAAATAGCCCCGAGGGTGTATTGCGACCAGGTGGTCTTAATATTGTAATTTAATGTTCTAGAGCAGTTGAATAAATCCTATATCTAATTTTAAGTTTTACCGCAACCTTAAGTTTAACCCCTATCCTAAATATAACCCTTCTGAATCCAAATATCCTTTTGTGGAACCTCTCTCTAATGGAATCTAAAATCTAGATCTAGAATCTGCAAAGCCTAACCCAATGTCCTGAATCAAATAAAATGAAGCGATTTCATTGGTTCAAAAGGACACCCTGATTGGACTAGGCCACTGAGTATATTTTCACCACATGGTCACAATGGCCAGTGGCTATTTTTTTTTCTTCCCCCATGAATATGAAATACAATATTTTGCATGTAATGAAATAGACTCATTCTGAATCTCCATGCAGCCCGAAACATGGGTCACAGGTTGGCTGAAATCACATTGCAAACAATGGTGTGAATTTTCCAAGCCTTTTCAATAAATTACATTCAAAGTCACTTACTTTGCTTCTTGTCTTGAATACCATTGTTTTTCTTTCTTCTTTAACTGCATACCAGGTGTGACTCCTTTAGTATAAATGACAGGCATTAAAGAAACGCACAGGAATGTAGAACATTCTATGTCAGAGGTTCCATACAACTCTTCTTCATTTCACTACAACAGGTCACTTGCACACGGTACAGAGATTGCTTTCCAATGGGGAATGGGTTGCTGTTTAGCAAAGGACACACACTATAGCACATCACTATAGTGCTATTTAAAACCACACAGAAAGGTATCTGCAAAATTTGTGATTTATACATGTACGGGTCTAAATGATATCAATAAATACTATATTATAAGTCACAAGTAGTTTAACACTTTACAAACATGCTTGGATATCAATTTACAGGTAGGTATATATGCTGGTTGAAAAAATATATGAAGTTCTCTCTACTATAACTAGAACAGTACAATGAGGATAATACTGTTACACATAACAAACAAGATATATAGCGACATCAGTGACAATGCCGAAAGGCATCACTGTCTATTCTCCACCGGTCTGTGAGTTTAAGCAGTCGAAGGCGGCTGGGCTACATAACTGTTTCATTGTCATTATGATTTTTAACATGGCAACAGACAAGCAAATGAAAAAGCAATGAGTGACCAAAAAAAAAAAAAAAAAAATCAGCAAATCATATTCATATAAGGTAAAAAAAAAAAAAAAAAGGCCACGCTCACAACCATTTCAAGGAATGAAAGTTCATTTTGGACCATTGCTAGGAATAAAATGTCCATTTCTGGACCACTGCAAAGAACAAAGTGTCCATTCCTGGATAACTGCTACGAATGAAATGTTCATTTCTGGATCATTGCAAGGAACAAAATGTCAAGTCGTGGTTAACAGCAAAGGAATAAAATGTCCATTTCTGGACTACTGTAAGGAATGAAATGTCCATTCCTGCATTACTAAAGGAATGAGATGTCCATTTTTGGCATCAGTGGGAATCCAAGTGTAAAGCAAGTTTTTTTTTAGAATCCACCACTGTGCAATTCATACATCAGATAAGGGGAATAATTGCAATACATAACATGACACTCAATGATAGGAAGTAACTTATTGTCCTTGCATACAACGTATGACATCAACAATGAAATATGCATACGCGGCTACGGTCAGTTGGTTCCCAAACCAATCCATGAAATGTTATGTCCTAGGTATGACTTTGAGGACACTGCAGTTCAACCCTTGAAAGCCAAATTGTCTTATGTGCCATTGACATCCTTCTGAGAAAACTGCAATTCAACCCTTTAGGGCCAAAATGTCTTAAGTGCTAAATTCATGAAAGGCAATCAAAAGCAACATCAGTATTCAGGATACAGTTAATTTAGTTTTCATTCCATACAACTGCAATTTTTTCATAACAACAGCGGAGGCAGTTAAGACAATGAGCCATTTTGACCATCAACCAAATTACTTTCTTTTGCCAAGTACAACAGGTACAAGAAAAGCAATGTAAAGATGGGAGAAATCACTTTTTCTTTTCCTATCTAAACACGAGTATCAGGAAATTCTGAAAAATTCACCATGTGACGAAAATGTTTCTTTCCCATCGCGATAATTATTTCATATTTTTTTGCTTCAAAAAGAATGAACCATTTTCATGATGTATTGACTCAGTTCTCAAGCATGGTCATGGAATGAGTCAGTAACCATTTGAAAGAGGAGTTTTTTAAGTTCTGAATAGCTGAAACAGGGGACACTGTAGTCATGTCCTTTTTTTTACGGGATCGTTCAGTTGTTTGTTTACCCTCCGAAAGGCGAGTTCTCGAGTTTGCAGAAACAAATTCAGCTGTTATGGTGCAGCATGCTTTTCGAGGGCAATTCCTTATTAATCTGACCTCTTCTAAGAACATTCAACAGTGGTCTGAACAGTTTCAAGAGAGTAGGTGTCTGTGTAAAGGAAAAAGTCCATGACGACTATTGAGTTTTGGAGGAACAACAGCGATCAACTCAGTGGATTGTGATATGCTGATATACGTATGGGAGGAATTCTCTTATGACACTGATGTTGCCCGTGCTGCAGGTAGTGGCCACATTGAACACTTGTAAGACAGGAAATAAAAACTGATTGTGAGGAGAATACTTCTGACTTAGCTGGAGTTTTCTATTGCTTTTCCTTATTAAAGTACTGTGTAATGAAATCAATTCATTCTTTTTGAATAGCCCTGTATTTCAAACTACAGATGCTAAAAGATTTTTCTTTATCCCCTTCTTTACAATACCTGCATTATACTGGCTTGTACTTGGTGAAGGGATCTTAGGTGGTTGAACAAATATGGCTCAGTCAGCTTTTAAAATCAAAATACTGTGCCTCAAGATTATCAGATGGCTAATGATCTATGAATTAACTGCACACTTTGCAAAGACATCACAGATACAGCTAGCGGTCAGCAAAAGATCGAGGTATGTTATACTCTATAAATATATACACATATTACAAGTATACATATCAATGACATAGGGATCCACTACAGCAACATACATGATTTAAGTACGAAGTGTCATAAATATATGAGGTGAGCGAAGTTTCTCAAATGTTATCGTATTCCTGCCCTGTCAAGTCACCATCCCTTCAAACATTTTGTTAATCTTTGTACAAACTCTTCATTTATATTTACAAATGATGGTCTGTCCCCTAATCTTCTGTCACACCTTTCTAAGACTTTTAAGTAATCTGTAGTGATAAAACACAAAATTATGATACAAGTAAACAAGTTCCTACAACTCATGAATAGCCACATGTGGAAAATTTTTAGACTATTTCCTATTTCAGATAAGATGTGGTTCAATGTTGAAAAATTCTCAATCTCTAACTGGTCTGATCAGCCAATGTATTGAAAGTTTACATACTAAAGATATCTAACATTCTCCCTGACCATGGTACAGTTTTGGAATAATATTCATGTAATCATCATGTCATTAGGACAGGGCTAGCAGTGAGCTCAGTCAAATAATCACTTAACAGTTACCAAAAATGAGCTACATGCTAATAGACATGTCAATACAAATGGGTCATTAATTATAGAATTGATAAATAGTGTGTGTTTTAAGTGTACTTCTATATACATGACAACTGATTGTTACTGCTACTGATTGGTGAAGTCTTGTCTGTGACCTGTCATCATTAGGTGGAAATTCAATCACATGACTTCTATAATTCTTATTGATTGGTGAAAGTTTAGTCTCATAACTTCCATAATTGTAACTGGTGAAGTTTTGTCTCATGACTTCCATAATTGTTACTGACTAATGAAAGTTTAAGCTTTTCTTTCTATGGTTGCTTGATATAAGTCTAACCTCAAGACTTCTGCAACTGGTATTCTAACTCTGTGTGTCATAGCCCTGAAGTTAAAACTGCAAATGCTGCGAGTTATTTCCCTAATGTTAAGTCTAAAACAGTGTGTAACATCCCTTAAGTTAAGGCCTGAAACGGTGTGTATGATACATCCCTTAAGTTGGAGCCTAAAACACTCTGTATGTTACAATCCATAAGGCCTGAAACACACTGTGTGTTACATTCCATAAATTAAGGCCTAAAACACTGTGTGTCACATCCTGTAAGATAAGGCCTGAAACACACTGTATGTTACATCCTTTAAGCTAACGCCTGACATACTGTGTATACCACACCTCTTCTTTAAGTTAAATCCTAAACACTGTATCTGTTTGGAACTGTTACTGGAGGAGCCAGACTGGATTCCACAGCACTCATAGAGGCCGATGTGGCACTGTCTCTCATCAGATCTGTCCCCGCTAGAGAGGAGAGTGAGTAGGCTTGCTGACCTGAGGTCATTGAGTATGCCGGCCGATTGTCCAATCCGTCATTGTCTCTGGCCTCCATGTCATCAATGGAGTCAATGTTTGCACCTTCTCTCAGAAGTTTTTCCTTCATGGTGCGGGATCGGTACGAGGTCCTCGTGCGCCCCGAGTTGAGTGAGATGGATTCAGGACTGAAGTTGCTTCCATACAATTTGATCCTAGGGATTGGGTAAAGAGAAAATGTATGGTAAGTTTGATCATAAAATAAATAAACTGCAATCATCCTTTTTAATAAAAATGCCAAAAATGTTTTATTATTACAGTGGAACCTCAGTAGCACGATCATGGCTTAACACGATCTCCCGTCTGACACAACCTTTTCACGAAGTCTGATTTCAACCCTTCTTTAAACATACTAATTTATTTTCAATAACACGCTCAGATTTGTGTGCTCAACCCGCATAGCACGTTCGGTTCATTTGGACAGTAACTGTTGTTAGTCGTCCGCGCGAGCCACGTGCTATGAAAACATTGAAAAGTCCGCTTTCTCGCTACCCTGTGCATTGTTGCTGCCAGTGCCAGTAGGCCTACTACATGTAGACTCTATATGTTGTATCATGGCTGGTCCACCCATCTCACTCCTTTCACATGCACATGTGATCAGTGTCATTCATTCATAATGTTACGTTAACTAGGATTCGCTTGAGCCCGCCTATAGTTCACTTGTCTTCAACTTCAACCGTGACTGTGGTGCGCGATGTCAAAAGCCTATACTCTACACACTACTCTACAATATACCACTGACAAGTGGAATCACCGTGCATCGTGCACTGTCACCTAGCCTATCCCTTTTTAATAACAGAGATGTCAAACTTCCAACTTTAGTCGGAATTCCGACTTTTTGGTCGTTGTCGACTTTCCTACTTTAGGCCACTCAATTGCCGACTTTTGTTGATCGCGGTTTTATAGATCTAATAATAATAATAATAGTAATAAATGCAATGTAAGTCCCACACTGATAGATCATAGATAACAAGTTTTGCGTATGCTTCGGACGAGAGTCGAACTGCTGTTTGGTGGCTGTTTGAAGACTGAGATTGAAGTTCATAGCACTTAATTCCCCACACCCGACAACATGCAGTCGAGTGGTCGCATGAGAGTTGAAAATCAGCACATCAGAGTACCGATAACAACAAATAATTTGCTCATGATCTTAGAGAGACTAGTGTAAGAGGGCCGCTATTCGCCGTCTAGATCTAGAAAATAGATCTGGTCTAGTTAGATAGTCTACGCTTGATGATTATGATGACCGCACTACATGCAGATTCATACAGTTCTTTGAATTTCCACTAATTGTATAATTTTAAAGTCTCATCCCAGGATCTTGTGAAAACTAGCAAACTTTTCTCAAAACAATGCAAACTTTTAGCATGAGAAGCCTAGATTTTGTAGAAGGTCTTACATAACCAGACAGCGCCAGACCGCCAAGATCCAATATGGGGAGGGGGGCTGTCAAAATTTTCGGACTTTTTTGTGAAAACAGTCTGACTCTAATAAGTGTATATAATAGATCTATGTTCTGTTTTATTTCAAATGTATTCTTAAGCCTTTTCTTCATATTTCCAAAAAATCAGCACAGGTTTGGACAAGAAAAATGGTTGATCCTGATAACTCGCTCACCCTGATAACACGATCCTTCAGGTTTGGTCCCAAGGGTGAGCGTGTTATCGGGGTTCCACTGTATTATTTTTTTTAATACAAAAAAATTCATTTTTTTTCATGTCATTTTGGCCATCCATTAGAGTAACTTGAAACATATATCAGGAATCCAACAAATGTACTTACATTATTTCTTCAGTCATTAGATTTTATCTGATGAAAACATTCAAACTGAGTTGACATTCAGCTTGACATTCATTCACAATTATAGTAGTGCAAAATAAAATAAATCCAGCAAAAACAGTGGAGGTTGCATTGTCAGTTGCTTGGAAGCTTCAACAAATAACAAGCCAGCCATTCATAATCATTTGACTTTGAGTTCTTGTGATTTTATGTGAACAAAAAGAAACTGAAATAAGTTTCTATCTTTAGTCACCTCTCCCTAGCCAAGGAGAGAGATATAAAACTGTACCCGCCTAGGTATTTAAGACTTTTTGTAAGTGATGCCGCAAGAGTTCTACATACATCCAAAGCCACCGTTCAGCATAAGGAGCATATGAGCAGATTTTAGCTAGAACGTAAATACTGTTTTAAAGAACTAGTTGTTGCCATACAGTGATTAAAAATCATCATGTGGCTATATCTTTGTGTGGTACGTAACGTGCCCAATTCTTTCTTCACTATGCATGCAGAGCCAAAGCTTAGCCTATACACGTATACTGTTCTCTGTTTACTATTTATTTTTCATGCACAGTCACCACTTTTTCAAATATATGAGCAATTCTAGTACTCAAAACAGTTTGAAATTCACAGAGGACAAAGAGAATGAGCTACTTTCACAAATTCAGCGATAGTGTAGGCTTGCCCAATTTTGGCCTATATGCAGATGGGAATGGTGATGGTGATATGTGAATGTGGGATCTGCTTGAGTGATGCTTTGTGTTTGGCTGATGATGGCAAATCGCATTATTTTTGTGAAACTCATGCACAACATTCCATGGTAAAATAATCAAACAAACAAAAGCCAAAAGATGTTACATTCCTACTTATTCACTCTCATCTGAGTTCTTATCTGGAAAGCATTATCTCCTGCAAACAAAAAGTGACTCAAGTAAGTTCTGTGTCACATCCATCTCTTCGTATCAAAGTCAGATGGATGTGAATTAATAATGCATTGCATTAGTGATGCAATAGCTCTATATGTGTGAACTGACATCTGTTTGAGTAATCCTTTGTGCATTGATGCCAATGGCAATCTCATCCACTACTTCTAAAAAAACTCATGCATTATAGTCATTTGTATGCAAATTTAGTGTAAACTCTCGCTATATCAAGATTATGATTATAATCATAGCATGGTAACCGTTAAACAAAAGAGAAATGATCTGAACTAAACTGATCTAATCTAACTTCAGCTGAACTAAATTGATAAAGACTAAATATAATAATTAAAAAATGAGCAATTTGTTTTTTCTCAAAACTTTGTGGTCAGCCAAGATGAAGAAAAATTTTTTCCATAAGGAATCACTGCTAAGCAAATTTAGTTTGAGACAGTAATAAAACAATAATATGAATATCTCATAGTAAATGCAGTGCAGTATGACAGCATTCATTTTGTCAAAACAATTTTTTTTAAAATCAGTCATGACTTTCATGTTGCTGCCACTTGTAGAAAAATATTCCTAAGCCCATACAACCAACCAAAGAAGTTTCTGAACACTTCAAAGAAAAACAATCGTATAAAGCTCAGCCATTCCCCGATGGCCCTTGCCAATTTTGAGAAAATGGTAACAGACCGGTTTGGACAATGTCAGAACTATAGAATTTAGGCAGAAGTGGGCTTTGGGCCTAAAATGTAACATTCAAATAAGAACAGAAAATAATGACTAATACATTAGGTTGCTTGTACAGTGGTGACTATGGCTAGTCTCATAACCTCAAATAAACCAAAACTAGGACAATTGTGAAATGACTGTGATGAAATGTAACAGTTACCATTCAGGATACCAGGATCTTTGGTTGCCAGTTCTCTATCAACTGTGCACCCAGTCAGCAAACATTGCAGAGGTTGTAACAGTGCCTTCCACAATGTACTATTCAAACATGGATTGCATCATTAATCACCATGACCCCATAACCCCTTGTCTCTTCAAGTCACACTGAAGTATTAGCCTTGACAGACACTAGGCTTAAATCTTTAGTCCTAAACACAAGGTAGGATTATGGGGGGGGGGGGGGGGGGGGGGGGGGGGGGGGGGGGGGGGGGGGGGGGGGGGGGGGGGG
>JBCEWB010069381.1:0-31598 GCA_039654565.1 Peronia peronii | reverse complement strand
CTTGAAAGACACGAGGTTGAAACCTTAAGTCCGAAACACAAGGGAGGATGATGACCCCCCCCCCCCCCCCAAAAAAAAAAAGAAACTAAAAATACACTGCGGTTTGAGACAAATTATCACAGAACAAATATCAGAACTATCTTTCACCTTCAGAAGACTGAAATGATGTTAGTACCACCAAAGTATTAGCTCCACATAGACTATTGGAACAGTCTATGGTATTAGCACCACTTAGAGTGTTGGCATGACCTGTGATTTTACCACCATGTAGAGTACTAGTATGACCTATAGTATTAGTACCACAATGAAGGATATTAGCACCATGAAGAGTAGTGTTATCACAAACATCAGCACAAATGTGTCATCCAAAGATCTGACTAGCTAGCCAGACCAGTGTACAAACATATCTGTCACACTGTGAAGATCCCTGTCAGACAATCCAAATGAGAATAAAAACCACCACCTTTTACCTTGGGGTTGAACATGGGAGATTGAAAATGTAAGAATACCACAAATGAAAAAGCATTTTTAAAAAATCATTGAAATGACTGGCCAGAATAGAGAAAGGCATATGAGAGTTTGAAGGAGATCTTAACAAAAATTACAACCACCATCCCTTCACCTTAGGATTAAATTTTTAAAAATTACAAGAACATAGGTATAATAAACACAAGAATGACAGTACAGTCATTCAATAGTCTGAATTGGAAGACATAACTAAATACACTTGACACCTTGAAACAGATCAGCATATGACACTGACTACCATCATCCCTTCACCTTAAAACTGGACATGGCAAAGTAAAGAACGTAGATACCATAAAAAGGACAAAACAATCATTCGGCAGCATGAATTAAAATGCACAACACATTGTCGTTTGAAACAGACCAGAATTTAACACTGATGACCACAATCCCTTCACCCTAGGAAACACAAAACACAACACATTACAGTTTGAAACAGATCAGAATGTACGGTACTACAGAACATCCTAGATCTGGAAATCACAGACTGAACGAGCAAAGGTATCGTAAATACACAGATTGCATAGTCATCCAGTAATGTGAATCAGAATACACAACACATTTCAAGTACTGTTTGAAACATAAAAAATGGTGCTGACAACTATCATCCCTTCACCTGAGGACTGGATGTAGTAAAATAAAAAAACACAAAGTATCACACATGGTCATCCCACAAAGTGAATCAGATCACACAGCAGTCACAGGATGAAACAGACCAGCTTATGATAATGACCACAATTATCCTTTCAACCTGAGTCTGGACACAGTAGGTTACAAATGGAAACAAGATTAGAAACTCATGTAGCTTAGATGTCCAAAGAGATTTACACTGGACTGCAAAGCAAATTCAGATCTACTATGTTTTGATGAAGGCATAAAAACACTATGCTAAGTCAAATCTTTACGCTATGGATTTTGTCAACAGGCAAGGGTTATATTTACCAAGTTTCCTTACACAGGATTTTGTTCTCTTAAAGTTTGGTATTTTTTTTAATAGAAAAAATTGTTAAGAAACAAGCTCATAGCTCTCATCCAGAATCACAGCAAAGCCAAAACACCATTGCAGAAGTGATCTCTAAGAACACTACACGAGAGTCATTTCCCTTAGCTAAAAAATTAATTTGTAGAAAACTAATCTTGTACGATGCATGCAGATCTGCCTACCCTCACAACAGTGGAGGAGGGATATCTGACTCAAAAAGGAGGGAAAATCAGGGAAAGGGAGGGAAATTTACCGATCCACAGTTCCTACCTAAAATTACTATGTCTCACATAACAAATCAATAGAATATCCGCATGTGAACTTAAGGTTTCATTCGATATAAATATTACACAATAAATTAGATCTCCATTTCTTACATTCTTTGCAGATTCATAACATTGTGGACAATTTTACTTTAATTCAAGTATATATCTAGTGCATTTTGCACTATTCACAAAAGTTTAGAAAACTCAATGCACAAATTTCTAATGCATTTGTGCCGTCCTCTTACATTTCTGAAGGAGAAGGCGCGCTACCACTTCAATGCAGGGTGGGAAGGGGAGTATGAGGCAGGTTCACGGTCAGCCCACCACCCAACATCCCCACTTTCCCTTTGATCCAATGCTCCGACCAATGACCGGCGTTCACATCTATCTGCTTCTGCATGTAACAATTAGTAATACTGAACAACGGATTCTTGACGGTTCTGATTGCCCGTGGGAAAGTAGAGGTGGACTTGCACAGCTGGCAGGATTGAGTGCGGGTGGGGCAGAGCAGGGAATGGAGAGAGAAAAACTGACTGGACTACAAAATGATGCATGGCAGTGAAGCAGTTAAATTCTGACAGTGACAGTGATAGCTATCACAAAAAGAAGTAGGCGTAAAAGCCATTTCATAGACAGTAATAGCTCGTGAGTGAGACAACCTCCTTCATGAGTGCTAGCAGGGACATTCCAATAGAATGACAGGCTGGTCGAATTTCACACCAATATTATGTCAGAATCACCGAGACTTGATCTTTTTTTTTTCATCCCTCTTACGTAAAGTAAGCAGACAAGACAGTAGGCTTACATGATGATGCACGTTATGGGCAGCCCGTCGTACGCGTAAAGACATGTATTCGTAAGCTAAACAGGTCGTCGGCATCCGACCAGATTTTTGAGTGAAAGATCCCAGGATGAATCTACATCGTTTACATCATGGTCGGCAACAAGCGGGCTGAAAGTGAAAACATGAAACGAGGGGCGGGATGGGACACCATTAGGTTCAAATTAATTAGGTTAATTAGGTTCAAAAGGGAACTACACGAGTGATCGTGGGCCAAGCAATGATCAGATCATGAATGACGGGCGCACGTGAATGACCACTAAGCATGAGGGTGGGATGCGCTGGGTGTAACACATAACACTACATGTCCGGACTGGACTAAATCATGTACTGTTGGCCTACAGACACAGGCCTTGGCAACGGCGGCAGGCAGGACCACTCCATAGCAACAAAAGGGAGAACGCAGTTTTCTTGCTGGACTGTGTGTGAAAACTACACCCTGGCCCGCATTCAGAATGACGCCAAAGCATGAAATGCGGAAAAATAGTATAAACTATCCGAATTCATCCAAATTTTATTCACGGTGTGGGATGGCGGGATACTGAGTCAAAATGCAGGATGATCCCACGTAAGGTGGGAAGGTAGGCAGGTCTGCGCATGGAGTGCCATTTCCGCTTTTCCTTTATACTGGATCAGCCCTGTGTGCCTTTAGCAGTAAATACCTCCTATTTCAATACTACTTGATATGAGATTAGCTTCCCCTATTGACTTAGTAAACCTGATCACCTATGCCACATTTTGCTCCAGATGTCACAACTGCACCTTAAATGGACAACAAAATTAGGAGCTAGTGGAGAATGTCATTAACTGAGCACATCCTCCCTGCAAATCATGCTCAATGGTAGCCTTATCCTTGTCTCGCAACATAGCAGGGATGGAATGTAAATAGCTTTGTGAGTCTGAGAAACAGACACTCAACATTCAGCCCAAACCCAGAGCCATGAGATGCCAGCAAAACTATGCAGCCCTGTGAGAGGATATGCTAGAATCTCGTCACTCAAATGCTGCCATATAATGGTTATAAAAAAATAAAGACATTATCACAAAAGGAATCACTCCCAGATTTTCACTTTTAAATTCACAGAGCTATCAAAACTTTGACAAAGATTTTTACGATGGATATTTATTCTGGAATCAAAAATTGTGCTACAGCTGATCAGCACAGATTTTATCAAAGGATCCCAAATTCTGTCACTCACAAAAATATGTTAGAAGACAAAACTCACTTTCACCGCAGAGATAAATTGAGGGAATTTATTTATATATACAACAATTAACTGTTAGTTAGCGACTGTTATTTTAGAGGCTAAAGCTGCATTAAAGGATTCTGCTACAAGGTGTGAGTATACACGGACTAGCCGCATGCCAGCAAGAAAATACCTCATTTTTCCTACTTCCCGTGATCTGGCTAGTGCTTTTTCCATACTCTGATGGGGACGGTCACTGATGAAAGAAAGAAAGCATAAACAAAAAGAAGGGGCAAATAGCTTAAACACGGTGACAAACTAAATGTATAGCAGACTTGTAAGACCAGATGTAGCGAGATAAGTCCTGTGAGTGACACACAGACAGATGGGCAAACAGATGGCTTTACTATACCTGTAGTATAAGAACAGGACGACGATGATGACAAAGGAGAGCAAGTCTAGTGTCAGCCAAAGTGCCAAGTAACTATTCTTGTTCTGAAACAGTTGAGATTAAAAAAAAAAAGACATGTCAGCCATTATAAATTTCATTTGCGATCATGTACATTCATTAACAAATTTATTTCTTACTTTCTTTAAACAGCCCAGCATTCATCCATTAATACATTCACTCATCACGATATTTCATAAATTCAGGTGAATTCATCAAAATGTTTGTCCTTTCCTTACCTAACAGGAAAAAAAAATGAAAGTATGTATGTTTCAAGATGGCTTGTTTGCCTGCTTACTTAAACGACTGCAATGTGTCAGTGCAGTGCACGTTTTATTGATTTTCATTTAGTTACTTTGCATCAGGAATACACTGACCGAAAGCTACATATATTTGAGGACCACAGGGGGAAAATGACGATAGTCACAAAATACTAGTTTTCTGTAAAATGAATTTTAAGATTTGAAAGTGTATGATTCTTGTTTAAGAAATATATCCTTGTTTTTTTTTTATTCATAGTATTACAGTAGTCTTTCGATAGAGGCAGACAGAAGGCGCGAAACTTCAGTAGGAGAGCTACTGGTAGGGCAGATAACCAAAAAAACTGTATTTTGTGACTACTGTCATTTTTCCCCTGTGATCTTCATTTGGTTTTTCGCTGTGAGTATATATTCACTATTTCCATCTGTCGAGATAACCACCACAAAAGGTTGAAAGACGTGATTTAACTGTTATTCTTTACAAAGTCATTAATTGCAGAAGAAATCAAATGTCACTGTAAATTCAGATCTAGCTAACAAAATCATAGCATTTATGTCAGATTCCCAAAGTCAGTCAAAAAGGATACTGATCACACAATGGAAATCAGTCATCTCATGGATCTTACTAGCTTCCACAAAGGTTCACCCCAATCTTGGATGTAGGTGATGTAGCGTGTGGCCACCATGTCCACACCCGCGCACCACATCAGAGAGAACATCCATGCACTGTTGACATCTTTGGCTATTGTGATCAAGCCAAGATCATTGTATCTCCTGGAAAGGGACATAAATGAAACACAATTGCATTTACAGTAATATTCTCATTCAACTTTCTTTCAAAAGATCTTTGACTTACAGATTTTTTTTCTCTGGTTCACTCTCTTTGCTGAGTGAATTTTTGAAGTAAGCCTATCACAAAACCAGCACTATGGCTACCAACAATACCAAACCCTGATACATGGCATCAAAAATTAAAAACAAACAAACAACAAAAAACAAAAAAAAACAAACAAAGCTCCTTATAAAATTTGCTCTGCAAACAAAATTACTTACCATGACTAACTGAAGTGTGTCTAAAACAGAACAAACTACTTACTCAGTGAGGTCTATGGTTTCGTGATCAATCCGCAGCATGGCTGCCTCGGCACCTGACCTCTTGATGACCTTGTCACTGGCATCACGTTCCAGAAGGCCTGGTGTGGAATTTCCTTTTCTCTCTGCTAAACTCATGTACACCTGGATTCAACAGACAGCAAAATTAAACTTCACGAAGATGTCAAGTATAATCTGATACCTTAAAGCCAAATGACAGAGGCATTAAAAAATAAACTACATAGAAATGTCAGATATATGAGTGCAGCTTAGGGGAAACCCATCAGATGGTCACAGTTTTCAATTCTGAGGTGAATTTACATTCCCATCAATTGATACTTATTGTATATTTTAAAACTTATTTGAGTCCAACAAGTGTGTGTCCCCTGATTTTATATAATCAAAACTGGTGTCGCTCTTTTCCACTCCATTTCACAAGCACTTGTGCAGCAAACTATGTCCAGGCCCGGTATACATTGTTCCAACTGTAGTTGCCTGCCATTTGTAAACTTACCCTTGATGTGTTCGTGTCCGGTACAGTTTGTAGAACCTGATCAATCACGTCCACCGCCTTACAGTCACAGGGATGGTTGGAAGGCAGTGGAAATACCCGCAAAAACACATTCACGTCCTCTCTCTCCATGACAAAGGACAAAAACTCAAAGAGGGTGGGAATTCTTTGCGCCAAGATCTCGTCTTTCTCAGCCTGCGTCAGCTCATCCACCGTGTCCCAGGGATCCTCCTACGAGGAGAGAGGACAACCAACATCAGAAAAACACTACACGACAACACCAACAGCTCTACTTTCTGGACTGTTCATGAACATAGAATCTTTGGTAGACCTCTATAAGTATGCCTTTTCATAAACACGAATCTGTGGTTTAAATCTACAATGCTTTGATGGCCAGAAGACTAAACAAAAAATTGTAAGTCTTTTTATGTCACATTGTCACAAAAGTCTCTGTGATTTCAACATTATTCTAAATTTGTGATAATAAGTGAAGAGTAAATGTGCAAAGGCCTTTGCCATTTCAAATGACCTACAAATGAAAAATATGTGCATAGCAATATACTTCTCTTAACCACCTCTGCACATTAAAACTCACAATAAGTATGAGACAATTAATACATTTTTTTTTCAAGCATAGATTCTTGGGCTTTCTGAACTTTACATAAAATTACTGCAAGCCTATATAATTTCACTGAGAACCTTTTTCAGCTTATATATGCTGCAAATTTTCAAAACTATCAGTTTCATGATGAAATGAATAGAAAAGAGAAACTACTGGGACCTTACCGAAATAAACCACAGGCCAGCATTCAATGACTGCAATGTACTCATGTTGAAATGTGTTGGATTCGACGTTCCGTTTAACCCAAATTCAGACTCCACATTGGTGGTGGCAACTAATGACTTGTAACTAAATAAGAATGGCACTCCATCAGCACTGTGAGCAAAAAGAAGATGAAATCAGTGACAAAATCTAAATATCTTACTGTCCTCAGTTATGAAACAGCAGTAAAATGCTCAGAGGGAATCTTATGGTGACCAGTGGTCGAATAAGATGAAAACTTCGACTTACTTTTCTCAAAAACAGTTTCCAGTACCCTTCAATGCTATAAATACTCATATACAATTAGAGAATCCTCTTTTGAACTTCTTTAAATTATACAATGAATAGGAGAACTCAACCTCTAATGACATCCTTTTAATTCAAAACTGAAAAAAAAATTCACCACATGACTTTTTTTTTTTTTCAGGGACTCATACAAATGTGAGAACTGATATACTATGGTTTCAGTGACACTATTTTTTAACTACGTTTTGTCTTTTGAAAGCAATGAAAAAAAATGTTATACTGAATTTTAAACAAATATTCCCTTATTCACACTGGTTTGCTCACTGGCAGTTATTGAAATACTCTGGGTAACAAAACTGGAAAATCTGATATCATATGGTAGGCAATAAATGTCTTCATTTCCAGATTATCAATCTAGAGTCACTGTGATGACATGAAAAAATGTATCATTTTCTATGGTTCAGGTCAAGAAGTAAGACATACCATGTAATGATCTTTTTAATTCTCGGTTACCATTCTATAGTAACCGCAACAATATGAAAATATTCATATTTCTGTAACTGATATCAAATACAGTGGTCTCTGCTTACAAATCCGGTCAATGGGAGACAAAAAAAAGCGGGCTCTTAGGCAGACTGAAAAGTTACGCAACCCATCTGATTACAGATCATCTTTACTATGATCACTGATCATTACCGTTAGTTAAAGACTTATCTATGCAATAAAGTACAGCCTTCTTCCCTGTGTGCCTGTTATAATTAGATCTAGCAATGCCTGATCCTTTCTAGCATATAATTACATCAATACTGTTCAGCGTGTAAACGTTGAGTGAGTTTTTACATAACGGTATCATTGCTGAAAACATGATATTGCTGTGGATCATTGCGCGAGTGACTCAAATGTTTACAGGCTGACCGATGTAGCAAAACAGCTGATCAGTCAGGAGGCTAAACATTCCTCCTTATCCACAGAGCCAGTCACAAGTGCTGTGCCACATGTTGTCAAACAAATGGTTACTGGTTAGTCCACAATCAGGTCTGATTATGCAGTCAGACATCAACCATCACCTCCACTCCTTTGACTACCAGTTCTCTCCACCCCTGTCCCCATTTTACTGCACATCTGGCACTGTGCGTTTCTCTGAAGTGGAAAATATGATGTGAAATTACACCATAAGTACTAGTGTGTCTTGGCCTGACACTGGGCTCTTAGGTGGATTTTTTATGTGGGAGCGGGTTCTAAGAGGGGTAAATTATAGAGGAAAAATTCCGTTTCGCAGCAGAGGCGGGTTCTTAGGCGGACTGGCCTCTTAGGCAGAGGGTTCTGAGGCGAAGACCATTGTAATGAGTTATATAATGTAACAAGTTGCATGAATAAATTATTTAAGAGGATTCGTATAATAACTATCTTCTGCTTTATCAAATGATCACAACAATTATCATATTCCTCCACTTCACTCTCTGTTCCCTTCATCAAGTTCCCATGTGTCTTCTCATGAGTAATAAATGCTTATGTGAAGCAATGCTGCAAATATCATGCTCACCTTTCAATACTTATGCCAGAAGATTCACTGACGATTAGTTGGAACTTCTAAATGTGCCACAGAGTCACAGATGGGTGAAAAGACAAGACCAAAGATTTTTATGTTACATTCTATGTACATCTTTCAACCACCTGGAGGCGGTTATCTCATGAGACTGAAGATAGAAGACTTTCTGAAATGGATAAAAAAATATTTTTCTTACCTGATCTGTATCTCTGTATACAGGTTTCTCACCCCCAAATCCACAGCTTTTTCAAAGGCAAACATGGTGTTCTCTGGAGCATGCTGGCAAAGGGATACAACAAATCAGAAACATTTGTTATGAAATGATGGGTCTTCTAGAACAGAGAACAGGGGTTCTCAACCGAGGGGTCACGAAGCCTTGACAGGGGGATTGTATAACCTTGCTAGAAGTGACTTAGGATAAACTTAATTTCGACTCATCAATTACATTCTTCATGCTCTTACATATCTTTTTTCTTTGGTTTTTGTTTCAGTGTTCCTTTCCCTTTCCATCATAGAAAATAAAATGTAAATGAAGCTGCTGATACTCAGGGGGTCGCATGGGTTTCAAGCATTTGGGTAGGGGATTGCGAGTACAAAAACATTGGGAACCGCTGTTCTAGAAGATATCAGGCTACATACTGGCAGACCACCACTCAGTCACTCTAATGCTTGCATTAGTAAGTTATTATGAGTGCACTCAGAATCTTCATTTGCAAAACCTATTTACATAACTTATCAATAGCCTGATCTCAGTACTTATGAAACACTTTCAAAGAGGTTATAAGTAAGATAAATCAGAAGTCTTCATCAGGAAAACAAAAACAAGGAGCACTAGGCTGAGGTATTTGGCAGCTACTCCTTGGTGAAAATGTCAGAAGTTCAAATCCTACCAGAGGATGAGAAAGATTTAAAACTGCTTATTTTTTTTTTCAATGACAGAATAGTCCCCATATCTTCTTAAATATGAAAGCTCAACTTCTAGCTTTTTCAAATAAGGGCAAATATATTTCAGAATTCTTGTGTGTATTTTACGCATGCTAAAGAACCCTTGGCAGAAAAAAATTGAATGAAGGTGGGCAGAAACACTGCTGTCCAGAAAAATGTTCCTAATTCCCAATTTCTATACCCCGACTATTAGTGTTTGTGGGAAAGGGTAACGGATATGTTTTGGGGGCTAATAATTTCATATATATGGAAAATCACAGTGAGGAATGATGGCCACAAACAGGCCTGAACAGAAACAAGCTATTTGCAGGGGAAAGAAAATTATGACTTTAAATAACAAAGCAACCTCATGACCTATGCGTACAAATGTAATTTATTCACTGTTTGTACTATATCCCCTCCCCCATGTTATGCATTTGTATGAAATGTACAAATAAATAATAGTTTATATTGCCTTATTTTACCCTATGCTATTTTACACATCTTCCACTATTTTACCCTAACTTATTTTATCCCACCTTGTCTTATACTAAGTTAGCTTAATTTATCATAAATTATTTTATTCTTACATTCTCTTATACTATTTTATCTTATTTTATTTCACATTGTCATATACTTTCTTACCTTATTTTTTACTAACTTATCTTATCCTTTGCTATCAAATCTCATCTTTCAACTCTTATCTTAATCTCCAACTAGGACAAGCATTACTTACACTGGATGCTCCGCCCAATGCGACTACAGTGGGTCTGGGCGGGGTGTGTGAACGAATCATCGGAGATTTGATCCCCATAGGGGACAGGTACAAGGCCAGCATGAGTGCGATGAACACAGACAACCACACCCCTTTAAAAACTGTGGAGTAACAGGTAACATCTAGATTATTCTGCCATGGTAACGGGAAGGGATAACACCTCCTAGCAGACCTAGCCAAACTAAACCTATGATAATGCCTCTCCACCTGATCTTCTTTTTAGCCTTTTTCTCCATCTGAAGAGGTTTTTTTTTTCCAGTGAGCACCTTTTCAACAGAATCTTTTAAAAATTACAGTACAAATCAACAACACCCCCTTTCAAAAGTTCAAAAGAGAAATTCATCTTAAAAATCAACAACACTAATAGTCAAAAAGATTTCGAAATTTAAGATTTTAAGAACTCACTCATCACTGAAATAACAAGCAAAAAAAAAAAAAAGCGATAGAGAAAGAGAAAGAAATGAATGAGCTTAATACTATGCATTCTCTTATGTCACTACACCCTGAATAAAGTCATGACACTGTATTACAGTGGTCATTCAGTACTCTGACATCTCAACTATACTGGCTGAAATAGTCTGAGGGGACTCCAACACAGGAAATGATCGCATACCTGCACTGGATAATCTATGCCACTCCCGCGCCACCACCCACGACACTGCAGTCATGACGATCACAGCACCTATCTGGATGAACGGCCCAAATACCTGGAGATAAGATGAAATGCCATCAGATTTCTGAAGAAGCCTACATGCAAAGTGATTTACATCGTATATCACTGTGTGGTGATAGAAAAAGAAAATTAACAACAATAACATTGTTATAATTAATTAGATATGTTTGATACCAAGTTATTAGGAGAAGACAAAACAGCATCAACCCTACTGCTTCAATGACCACATGCTGCCCCCATTTTAAGATTACCATGAATTATGTAATAAAACTGTAAGCAGCCATGAGGTTCTGATACAGTGCAAAAAGAACAGTGTGTCATTATGATCTGCATATTGTGCTGAAACAACAGCGGATAACAAATACATCAGTACGTTTTTCGGAGAGGTAATTGAATAAACTGTTGGAATCAAACAGTATCTTCATGATGAAAAAAAACCTAATTTGCATAACTATGAATAATAATGAGATCATAATTTCAGCTGCAAGTTTGGTCATGCAGCAGTCTTTGAGTGAAATGGAAAATAGCCCTGTAGTAGTTTTCAAACACCATGGAAAGATTGCTGAAAAATCGGCTAGGTTTAAGCACAAGGATTAAGCTTGAATTCTTTTCAGGAAAGACGAACTTTAACTTTCAAATTTAAGAATTAAGTATAGGAAAGCAGACAATAGATACCCTAATTTTTTCATTACTTATTGTAAAGCTATTGGTCCTCGCACCACAATCTGATAATTTGGGATCATGATCCGTTAACATTTGAGGAATGGAAACAAAACTGGCACTATAACACCAGCCTCAAGTTTTGACATATGAGGTTTTTGATTATATCCCCACAGTTTTTTATTTTATATTTGAATTCTAATTCTTTTTTTTTTTTTCAGGACAATGAAAGAAGGGGAAGATGCATAATAATAAAGAAAAAAAAAAGATTTTTAAAAAATCAGGTTGATACCATGTGCATTTTCATTCCTCATTTCAGCTTCTCATTTCATAGTTTATCAAAATATGTATTTACTCCCTTGTTCACTGTGCTACAATCAACAGTCTTTGTGGTGGTTTGTCCACTTACCTTTAGCGATACAAATGCTATTGGCATTGTGTCAGGCCAGTATATATCTAAGAGAATTGTGACAACCAAACAACCTATGAATGCTGCTGCCGCCATCAACAAATGGGCTGGATGGACGTACAGCTGGTGACCGTACTTCACGTGAAAGAAAAATAGCACCTGGAAAGGATAAAGTGTAAAAGAAAATACGACTGTGAAATACTATATCCAATCTGCAATCTTGAATATCAGAATTATCAAGTTTTTAATATTTTTCTGATCAACCATCAAATGTTCACCTAAGTCTGTATTTAGAAAAATTTACAGAAATACATTTGAGAAAAAATTTTTCAAATAACCAAATGACTAAGAATGCAAACATAGTGCAGCCATCTTCATTCCATCTCAGTCTTGATCTTGTCTAATTATCCAGTGATGTCACTACCGTTTTCAAAACAAAAATCAACACTACAACATTATATGTGAAAGAGCAAGAAACAGGACTGAAATGGATCTAAAAGAATATACTGTGTTTGCAGTTCCATAGTGCTAATTTTTATTTTGGAGATGGAACTGGCAACACAAGACAGAACTGAGACAGACGTATTGTGTTCGTAGTCAATCTTTTGACTTTCATGACTAATGTATTAAACATTTTTGAGTGTTCGCACTAGAGTTGTATAAGCACTCCACTCTTTTGTTTCTCTTTCTGCAAATTTTTAATCTAAACACAAGTTTTCTTTGATTTAAAATATTTTCCTCCTTAAGACGTTCTGCAAATAATATCAGAGAAAAGATGGTGATGATATCTCTTATAGAAATAGAGATAAACTTCTAATTTCACTAAAGGAAAGAAAAAGAAAATTGTCGCACTATGTTCTCAATGAGCTACTTCCAGGTCAGTCACATGACAGAGTGATCATTCACATATGGATTTTTGATTATTCGATGTGGGTTATGCCTGAAGGCTCATCATGATATGTGCACAGCATATGCATAAATCAGCGTGTGAGTGACAACATTCAGTAAGTGAGAGACCTAAAAAAGAACTCATTGAGAATTGTGATCATTGCCCAATTATGGCCAAAATTATTTCTGGTGTATGACAGTGCTTGAAAAAGTAAATGATAGTCATGTCACTGATACATTTGAGGGAAACTCACCAATATCACAGAGAAATAGGCAACCATGGTTGCACACAAGCCGAGGGCTAACCCATACCATGGAAAGTAACTTTCCACCCTGATGAACATATCCCTGTGATAAAAACAAACATATGATATGATTAAACATCTGAACAAAAAAGTCACAGATATTAAAATAGAGTAAATTCATCCCTGTTCTCTCTACCATAATGATATTATAAAATCATGTTCAGTAACATATTTATTACCTGTGAAAGTTTCAGAACTCCCACATTTTTAGAAAGTTTCCAAGTTCTAGACATCACATAACATGTTCCTCAATACAGCAGTGTCCAACAATAAGATTCTTATACATAAAAATGTGATAATCTTCTGGTAGTTGATTCTTCTTAAAACAGTCAAATTTTGCGCTAGCTAACTCTATTATCTGGGTAATTCATTTCAAGTTAAAACACAACTATTTTAAAACAGAGTAGCTTATCCTTTTCAGATGAATGATCAAGCTTAAATCATACTTACATGGTGATAAAGTATGTGTTGTTCTCTACAACCAACCAATAATAGAAGAAAAATAAGATGTAGACATACACCAAGACAATGAGGGCACAGTAGACAAAGTCTCTCTGGAAAACAACAAAGCAGTGCAATCAATTCACATACCTTTCAATGGCTGATATTACATGCTACCTAACAACTTGGGCAATAAAATGGATATTCCCTGGAACAAAGAACCAGGACCATCTGTAAATTTACAAATGATAGACAAAAGAGTCCTATGTCTGTGAGATTAATAAAACAGAGAATCCTAATCAATGATATTGATTAAATCACTATATCTATATCTATCTATCTCTCTCTCTCTATATATATATATATGTACCTTCTCACCTGATATATTTTTAAAGAGAAAAAGAGAGGAAGGGGAGGAAATTCTTACTGCCCACGTGGTATCTATGAGACAGCCAGTACCAGTCATAACATAAGATTTATCAGGTTTATCTCATTATAGGAGACTGATCACTATAGAACATAATTATCACAGATATAATTATTTCAGTGAGTTAACAGTACTGACAGAATTTCAAAGTAAATTACAAGAATGACTTTTTAGGCTGTCTATTCTTTTGCATTGGACAAGGTTGCATTTGACTGACCATGATTGATATGAAATTTTTAAAGAGTATAATCTCAGAGCATTTGTAAAGTACTTCCATGGTCTCTTTAGGTTTTTATTCTTTATGAACTCTAAAAGTATCTGGAACTGACATGAACAAAGATCCACCAACTATACTTTGCATATATGAATTACTTTAGAAATACGAAGTATACCTTCTATATGCTCGGACTAACCTATTTCTGCTGGACCTATTGGCTTAAAAGTTGGCAGAAGTGTGCATAAATGTTTTATAAAATCAGGAAAATTTGGTCAGTTTTTACACAAAAATGACATATTTACATCTGCAAGTGTGATGAGTGGTTGGATTGTCTTCAGACATTGATATGGAGCTAGACACTTCTAATTTTCAAGCAATGATTTTATGTGATTGCAAAAGAGGTTAAACTGCTGTGAAATGTTTGGATCAGCTAACAGCAACATTTGGAGAGTCTGCCCCTTCCAAATCAAATGCTAATAAATGATATCAGGAATTTTCATGTGGCAGAAAGACCACCAAAGTGGACCCCTCCCCTGGAGGACTCGTCTCTGTAGCTACAAATGAAAACATAAAAGCTGCGCCAAAGTTAGAGGCTAGAGACAGGAGAATAACGTATGAGGAAATACAGGGGGAACTTGGCTTTTCATCCACTACTGTCCATAAAATATTACATGAACACTTAAAGCTAAGGAAGGTTTGTGCCTGGAGGGTACTACACATCTTGACTGAAGATCAGAAAAGGACTAGGGTTGAGTTCTGTCAAGACATGCTTGGAGAATATGCGGAAGGACGATCAGTCTTAGTATAAAGTTATGACTGAAGATGAGACATGAGTATACAGTTACAATCCTGAAAGCAAGTGGTAAAGCATGTGCTGAGTGAGTGTTGGAGATGCTGTGAAATTTAAGCAATCTCAGAGCACTGGTAAAATGATGATGGCATTTTTTTTTTGAAAATGCGGCCATATTAAAAAAATTCCTGTATAAGAACAAATAACAAACAACAGGGCAGTTTCAGGGTTGACTTTTAGTTGGAGCAGAGACCCAAGTTAATGGCATATCAAATTTCCCAAAGTGTCTCCACCGTATCCCAAACCTACCTAGGTATGAGGAATCGTCACACCTCATGCCTAAGCACATATCTGATCATTTCTTATTTTTTTTTTGTGGTAGCCAGAAAAATTTACTCTTTTTTTACCCAACTTTGAACCACAATATCCTGAGAATATTATAAGTTGCAAATATCATGTAAGATATATGGTGAATGCCCAGAATGTGATCTTTAATGTGAAGTACTAAATAAATTCTCTACAGCTACATAATTCACTTGTTTTTTCTCAAAGCAAACCTTTAAAAATGGAGAAATTTTAATTTGTCATGTCTAAAAAGATATTCTCAGATGCTCACCTACATTCTTACATCTACATTTTATTTAACTGACTCGGCAAAAGCAGATCAGGCCTGATTTAACTTGGTATATTTAAGCATTAGTGTACATGTACATAGTGCATCTTTCATTTGAATACTGCCTACTACTAGACACTCCATAGCATATACGTGTGTTATCTTGTTTTGAAGCTGATACCCCCACCTGTTCTTGGTTCACTGTGAAATGCAAGATTTTGTACAACTGAATAAACAGTTAGCTGTAATGTTCCTCTAAAAAGTGTAGTTTTGGATAGGATGACTTTCTGTACTTTCTTTCATGTATGGAAATGGAGACACATGAGAACTGTGTGAAATTAAGTAATTAACATAAAAAATACAACTCATTTAATCTGTTAAATGTCTGCTGAAGAATTTACCTTCAATCTATTCTTCTCTTTATAGTTGACGTCTTTATTTATGCAACTATCTTGGTTGTAATACCCCCTTCCCCCCATCCCCTTTCCCAAAAATCTGATTCCTTCAGGTTCATTATACATGTTTATTTTTTTCTTTCACAAGAATTAAGAGTTGCTTGCATTATTGGCTCTTTTCATGAAATTTGCAATTCTGTGAGCACATTACATTCTTTTCAAATGGATTTCAGTATCTTTCGAAATATTTTCTCCAAACTACAAAAAAATGTTACTCCTGTAACCAACAAAATCTTTTTATTATTTTAATTTTTTTGTAACTCAGCAAATTTTTTTGTTCCATCACCACAAATAGTGACATAGTTTTTCCATAAATTCAGCATATTTACTTTTCTCTACTGCCCACGTGGTATATTCTATGAGACAGCCAGTACCTTACAAATGTACAGTACCTTACATAACTTGCAAATGAAGTTATCTGACACCAGAAGTATGGTTTCATATTAACAATCTCAAGTGATAATCAATTAATTTACAAGAATCACCCCAGGATCTTATTATCATTAACAATCTCGCTTAATAATCAGCTAACTTACAAATGAAGTTATCTGACACCTGAACTATGGTATCATTATTAACAATCTCAAGTGATGATCGGTTAATTTACAAGAATCATCCTAGGACCTTTATGTTTAATTTGACTTTCCATGTCATGCGAAAGTACAAACTGTTTAGAAATGTACATTGTACTAATATAACGATTGGGGATTCTAGAGTCAGCACAGCAAGACTATTGTATATAGGATACAAAATGGTAAACATGTGAGGGTGTGTAAAATAATCTTTGATAACGGAAATGCATGCACATAAAACTTTCTTGATGAATGAGAGAACAGGCATTAGATCAGCAGCTGTGAACAGTAATAAATAATAGTAAAATCAGCCCAGGGAAAGGGAAATAAGAGATGACTGAGCCTACATATACACAGAAAAAGGAAAAAGGACTAAGGAGACAGTTTATCAGCATAGTACAAGAAAATATATAATTATATATTAATACATGTATACACTACAGACATTAAAATCAAGTGAGCAAAGAATTTCACAGGGTTATTGCAGGTAATGACTGCTGGATATACTGAATTAACACAAATGGTATGTAAAACATTACTTTTTCTTCAGTAATAGAATTTACTATGGCAAATTAACAAAATCAATGAGACTACGGAAACAGTCAAATTATAGAACTCATAGAGGAAAACTTGACATGAAATTTATATTGTTAGAAAGTAAAAGTCTGTAGTTATTATAGTTGTATGTACATACACATTTTAGTCTCCTGATTCGCTTGCTCATGAGATGTAACAGACCATAATTACAGAGTAGCCTGGACGGGATAGGGTAATGCCATATGTCTTCACCCCGCCCATTTAGGCCAAACTTAAAATCAGCGTTTCTAGAGAGACAGAGCTGCTGCACAAGGACTGTTACTGCTGTATGGTATATCAGTAACTTAAACAAAGGCCTTCCATGAGTGGGCACAAAAGCACCTGACTAGAGACATTTGAGGGCTTTAGCTGCCCCAAAGTAATGCTAGTGCTCACAAAACACATGTGACTTTGGAGTATTTGGAAAGAGAAAAAGTAAAATCTCTCCCACTTCACTCATTAAACCTAACTCCTTGTGATTTTTTCTTATTCCCCATTAGTCAAAGATCACATGAAAGGGAAACAATACCTTCAACAAAATAATTGAGGGGATACTTGCTGAGCAAGCAGAGCCATTCCTTAATCTCTTGGTTTCAGAGGATGCAGTCACACATCAATGTTAATGGAGAGTACTTCACAAATTTGAGATGTTATAAAAGTTTCAGTTCCTTAGGACCACTACAACATGGTAGTCTGAGCATATAAAAGGTATATCTCGTAACACACAATGTCCTAGCAAAGCACTCCCCTTGAACTGCCATTAGGCCTTAACGCTTATTGGTACAGGATGAAATAACTGTAATTTCCTCTTCATTTTCCATGATATTTCACCTCTAGTAAACTGACCAGTACAAACAGTTCCAACATGTAAGGCTGCCTGATATCAGTCATGCTTAAATCAACAAGACCAAAAGAAAACAACTATCTGCATTGACCCCCCCACCTCTCATGTCCCCTCTTTCCCCTAGTACATCATCACTACAATAAATCTTCTGATTTGATACTTGCATGTGTCATGTGGTCTTTTGATTACTGTTCTGAGAGTCTGCACACTTTGATTTTCTCTTTGATTCCTTTGGAACAATGGGCACTGTTTTTACTATTACAACAAAAATTAACAGATATATGGCAAACAGTTGAAAGACGGTTTCTGATCCGTCCTAGCAAATACATTAAAAAATGATTTCTCAAAGTCATAACCACTATTTTACACCTTTACAAAGAACAAAGAAGAGTATCACAAAGAGTTATAAGTTTTATAATTATTATGATGACAATCTTGTTATAACATGAGATAACATGTCCCACCATTCTCATAATCAAAGAATTACAATATAGGCTGAAATCTGACTATACTATGATCAACGCACAATGTCATAAAAGGATCTTCTGTATGGACAGCGAGTGCCATGAAAGCATCCCACAGGCGGACCATAATTTCACTACAAAGATGTCTGCAAAAGATATAAAGGTTTGTGAATTTGACCACAACAGATGAGAAAGAATGGCATTTGAGTGCTTGGACTGGAGGCAAGTCGTGAAGCAAGGCCTTGCTTTGCCTGAGAAGTCACTTTAGGGAAAAGAGACAAATAAGAAAGACTGGGTACAAAACTACATGCATGCAGAGCACTTCACCATAGTTTATTGAGGCTAAAGGATGCCAACAGTTAAATCATGACACTGATACAATTAATTTTATTAACCCACTATGGTTTCTAGCTAGTAAATACCTTTCGACTGTCTCGTTGTGACTGCTGGTAGCGATGCCATCGTCCACCCAATAAGCCAGTCATGCACACTTGGCCATAGTTGTGACGATAATATTGTAGTTTGGAATGTGATGACACTGTTACAATCTGTTCTTTTCTCATGGTTGTTCACTCCTGATTCTCATATGCTACTCTCTCACTTTCCTGAATCTCACTCGCTGTTGCTATTGGTTGCACTCTATATGAAACTATACAGCTTGCTATGTTGAGCAGTGTTTGATCAGCAGGAATAATGTATGCCTTCTCTTGCAGATTTCATGCTCCACTAACTTTCAAAATGACCCTTCACAAAGGTGATGTTCTTTCTGAAATATGAGTAGAAGTAAAATCTTCTGTTACTTCACTGCAAATAACTGGAATTATTTTTTCTAATAACCCTAAATCCTTTAATAAGTAATTTTGGGAAAATCAAAATGAAAGAAAAATACACACAGAGACACAACACTAACAAACTATATCAGTTCAGAAATACATTCATAAATTAAGTTAAATGTTACTTTTTTACCTCCCCCCCCCCCCCCCAAATGTTTGGCACTAGTCCCTAGTGTGACATTGGCTTTATATTAGAACTGACCCAGTGGCAGATCGGACACACATGATTACTACACTACTGACTACCCCTAATTACTGTCAATTAAAGGTGGCAATATCTGTATCTATGCATAAAAAATTCATTGTATCCATAGTAGTTACATGGGGTGGGGGGGGGGGGGGGGGGGGGGGGGGGGGGGGGGGGGGGGGGGGGGGGGAAGGGAAGGTCCCCCCCCCCCCCCCCCCTGTGATTCCTGACAAACGGACACTTCCAAGGTCACATTTTTCCACATAGAGCCAGTATGTGCTAGTGGACTTAAAAATAAGCACTCAGAATCATGCCTCTAATTAATTTGAAGGTAGTACTTAATCTCTGCTATTTTCCGCTTCTGGGCTGGGACTTCCGTTGTACAAATAAGCCGCATCACATTACCAAACGTGTGCCAAAAATTTATTAAATAAAAAGATATGAGTAGCTAAAAATGCAACAAATTTTACGCTTTGCTTTAAACAATACTGACTGATGCTGTCATCGTTTTCCGTGCTGAGTTTTATTATACTGGCATCTTTTCAGCAAAGTCGTGACAAGAACTTTGCTTATTGCTAATAAATGATACAGTGAGAACAGGCTAGTGAAAAGATCTTTCAATTCAACATAAGCCATACAATAATTTCTCTCTCAGTTTATCTGATTTGATACCAACATTGACTGAGTCTTAGTGATGTACTTTGAAGAACAAGAAAGTCTAGATATTGGTTGGAATCTCCTTGGCATGTAAAACTGCATTCATAAAATATTTTAATACAAAGTCAATGATATTCCAGTGTCACTTTATACAGTCAAAGAGTTACAATTCCATCCTATTGTAAGTGAAGGTTCATCATGTAGATCTAGATTCTAGATCTCTAGTTGAGTCTTTTTTTTTTTCTTGCGTCATTCAAGAGGATTCTGTGACATTACAATCACTACAATGTTCAGTATTACCAAAATACAAAATAGGAGTGTCATTACATGGAATGTCCTCCTACTTGCAACCCATTCAATTGCATCAAATAAATCCAAGAACGGCAACATTCATGACATTAAGGAAGAAGGGATGGGGTGGGGGAGCTCTCCAAACACAGACTTTCATACATAAACAATAATAATTCATATAAGTTAACTTTCAAGAATTTCTAGCTTTTAGTTTTATTCACGTCTAGTTCTAGAAATCACTCACTCTGACATTGGGCCTGGCACCTTTAGTCAGAGATGACCTCATCAGACATCATCTTACACAGACACATGAGTAACTATCAAAATCGTAACAACATTTGAGTTTGGTACATCAGCTGTTCACAAGTTAAGTAAAACACACAAATTACATCTTTCTCAATAACAAATAGGTCTCCAATTTCATTCAGCAGAATGCGAGTTCATACCATTATTACTTCTCCGTGGGCTTGTTGACACCGCCATCTTGCCTTGATTTCCTTGTGATTGCTGTCACGGGCTGGGGGGCGAAAGTGGCTGTTCAAATGGCTACCGTACAGGAAGTAACCAGGTATACATTCTAATTATACGCCAATGAGAAGCAACGGTCTTTGTTTTTCTGCTCATCATCACTGCCTACCTCAGTTTGAAATATGCTAAAATTGTGGAAACGAGAAAAAGAATATGGAAATCGACCTGCCTATGCTACTGCACTGCGAATATTCAGAAAGTCTGAGTCAAGTATCCTTAAAAAAAAAAAAAAGAAAAAGAGAGAGAGAGAGTATTATGCATAGCATACTCTTATGGTACAATCTTGTAATTTCCATGCTGGGTAATTAGAATGATATCATAGATATTTACTGTGACTCTACAAAGCTGAGTCCACACCTGATCTAGCAAATCCATCCTTTTCTGATGCCTACCTTGGCTTTTACTTTTACCGCCCACCGATCCTGGAAAAATTGTTTTCGCTGTGCCTGATCACACTATCTTAATTTCCTTATTTTTATGACAGAGCATCTTTGTGTTGCATGTGAATCCTTGTGTCACGGGTAAACAAGATTACATATAAATCAATCGTGGGATTTCATCCCGTTTCTAACAGGATCTGCAGTATCCGTCTAATTAAAGCCTCACCTTGAAATAACTCCATCGTTCCAGCCGTGATGGTGTTAAAGAAAAGAATTTCTACCATTAGATACAAGATATACTCAACCAGGACATTAATAAGGTATTGTCATTACATCTGGATACTACAATTTAAAGTCCTGGTCGGAAGGAATAATTAACCTTTCTGCTGTTACCCTTCCACCAATGCACTATTTCTTTCCCGTCCGTGAGTTACTGTTACCGTAATGATAGAATCTCACTATTCTTCAGACCTTGACGATCTTGTTGACACAACAAAGCACGGTTCTTCCTTGACCTAAAAATACTGTTCTGGAATTTATGTGATCGCAAAGAAACTCTTTGTATTTGTTGACCAATTTAAGTACCCCATCTGTCTTTCCCATTCGATCTCTTTTCAATAAATTTCTTCAAATTTGTACTGGTATGACATTGCAGTTGTTTTCACAATATTACGGGAAGACAGAGCTACACAAATCTAGAACAATCATAAGTGAAAAAAAGGTCTTCATCCTTCTTTCATATCGTGATTTATGTCGATTCAAATTAAAACAATTCACATACTGAGGGTAAATATATATAACCGATTCGTCATAATATGTGAAAATAGAATCTGGCCTAAAGAATTTGTTTCTTGTGTGTTTGTTTGTTTTTTGTTTGTTTTTTGTCAGATTTTTTTTCTGTTTTATCAAAATAATAGGCCTATCTCAGCCATTCCCCTCACCCAGCCCCTCCCCCTCCCCCCCCCCTCTCCTCTTTCCAGCATTTCAAATATATATAGCTCGACTGCTGGTGGAGTCTGCTTTTGAGTGAAAAAAATTGTTGAGAGTGAAAGACAGAGACAGAGAAAATTCATTTTTGAAAAATACACACACAGCCCTAGTGGCAGTACTGGTATGCCAATGGCAATTTGTAGTCTCCAGCAGGGGATAAAGATTACCGATTTTAACGCAGAAAAAAAAAAAAAAAAAAAACATTTCAGCCTGAAAGGTTTCTGACAGTTACAGGGCTAATGGTCCATTTACGCATACCGATAATGTTTTAAATTTATAAATTAAGGAAGACTTAACTGACAGCCTAAACATTTTGTCAAAGGAATCAAAATAATGTAATTATAACGTATAAAGTTTGCATGCTGGTTTCAGTCCGCACATTATAAAAACACAAATATATGCGAAATATTGAATTGTGTAGGCCTATTGAAGTATGCAACTATGTCCACATAAACTTACTGAAGTTTAATATGGAACCGTCCATGTGGTATAAATATTTACAAAAAAAAAAAAAAAAAAGACAACCACAAAAAAAAAAAAAAAAAAAAACCCAAAACAAACAAAAAAAAAAAAAAAAAAAACGAGGCAGAAATATAGTTTAGTATTGAGCATAAGAACACAACACAAGACAGCAAATCTATGATAACAACCCCAAACCCAGTTTTGATATCTGCTCATAAAAATTAACTTGGCATTGCCTACCTTCCACGACTAGTCTAATATTCCATGAATTGCTTTAATTTAATATTTGATATCAATGCAAGAGAGTCATGGATCACTATTTATTAGTTTGTGTCGAAAGGCACTCCTCACCATTTTCTCCTGCAAAAAAGTAAAAAAAAGTAAAAGCAAACAAAAAAAACAAAAAAAACAATGTACTATGTACGCCTAGCTTGGAAAGAGGGTTTCAAAGTTATCATAACAATAAGTATGTAGCAATACAAAGCCCAACATCAAAGATAATAACTTGAATCTGCGTTAAGCAAGCTATTTTACACATTTAGAGAGGGTCAGTTATACATTATAACAGTGGCAATAACGGGGAAAGTGACGAGCATCGCAACAGCGATGAGCGCATCTTCAACTTTCCTCTGGCTGCGCACTAAGGAGCGCTCATCGACCTCAAGGCCAGTGACCTCTGACCCTGGTTTCTAAAGTAAATCCTTCATGCCTGGAGAAAGTAAACGAAAAATATAGTCTTGATTATATCACTGTTATTTCGTATTTTGTCATGATTTTGTCCATTTAAGACAATAATGAGAAATCCACATCATTATTACCAATTTGATATTTCAAATTCTGTTTGTTATTTACTCAATGATATGTCTCTGTTTTCACACGCAGCGATCGTCTTTGTTATCGATTATATGCCACTGTAAATGTCATGACCGTTCGGGGATCTTTCGATTCTCAGCCGACAGTGCCTTGCCGGCCCCGGCTTCTTTGGCGTTTCCACACGCAGATGCACTGATAGAATTCTTGAGTTGGCTTCAGATTTCAGGTAAGAAATTTGTACGTTCTTTATACGCACGTGATATCGTTAGCCTAGATGTGGATGGTGAGTGCTGTTTTATTGCGAAGATCTGCTTTTTCTCCACGGAGCGTAATACTAATATTGATGCAAAGGCGAAACAAAAATAACACGCACAGGCGAGATGGTATTGCGTTGTGATGTATACTCACCTTGGTTCTGAGGTAACGTGGACAAAAAACAACAAAACATAATATAGAAAATAGATCATGATCAATAATGTCCACAGTTATAATCAATGAGCAATAATGGAGTTGCATTAATTTTAATGTTTGTTTTTGTTTTTGCTTTTATTTTCTACTCGGTATTGAAGAAACAAAACACACACACACACACACACACACACACACACACACAAAATCTAGTGTAGATCGAGATCTAGATCTGGATCTAGATTTTATAATCTAGATCTAGATACTAAATCAGAATTTTGTTATTATTATTATTTGTTTAATAACCCGCTCACAGATCTAGATCTAGACCTAGATTTAAATAAATCTGGATAAATATGATTTTGTCTCTTTATCTTGATATTTTGACGGGGCTTATCCACTGCTCATACCAACAGGCTCATTGAGCTTTGCTACTGATGCCTTGTTTTATTAATACGACAATCACACATTTTATCTCGGTTTCTCAGAGATACTTTTTTTTCAGTATTTGTCTCATGGATTTAAGCATGTTTTGTCTGCTAGAAAAAAAGTGTAGATTTTTTATTTAGTCAGGTTTGGTATAAAAGTATCATGAGTTCTAAAGCACTATGATTTTATCACTTAAACAGAAAAGATTTGCCCCCCCAAAAAATAATTTGAATTTGTTTGTATAGTGTACATGATTTTGTGATTCACTCTCAGAAAATAATTATTTCTTTGCAATGTGGAACACAAGGATGGCGATTTGTTTTCAATAAATAAATTCACATATGGCGAACAGTAATATTGTACTTTTGTCATTTGATTGCTCATGACTCTATATGAGTTTGTTATGAAAAACTTGATGAGTATAACATTTGAAGGATAGTGTTTCTTGACATTTTTTTCAGAATGCTGCAGACTCAGTGAAAATATCTTATGTACCAATTTTTTTTTTTAGGTCTTTATTCTAGTATTGTTTCCAGCCATGTATGAATATTTTGTTTTAGAGTGTTAATGTTTTCATTAAATTGATGCATGAAGAGCATATCACATGAAATAGCTGTAAATCTATAGGTGCTGTGAGCCACAGCTGTCCATTAAGTATTTTTTAAAATTTGTGTCAGATCAACCCTGCACATTATGACTCTTTCAGATATTATTAACATCAATATTAAGTTCTTTGTATATATGTTATTTTCTTTTTTTTGAATTGTCTGATTAGTTGCCGATTGGACAGTCTTGTTATGTTTTGTAAAATGACTCATTCGGATATGTTAATCACTCATAATTTAAACAGCAGTTAGATCTGTGTGAAAACATTCATGATTTCGACAAATCAGTCTGGCTGCCAGTCTGTGTATTTATATGGCTGCCTGTTTGTCTGGCTCTCTCCTATCAGTTGTTTTTGGGGAAAAAACAACGATGCCGATAGGTAGTGAATGTGCCTAACATAGCTATTAATCAGTAGTTGTAAAATCTTTATACTATGCCTAGTTTTTATATTCAGTCTTGTAGAACAATACCAAATGTATTTGAACTTTCACTGCAACTGTCAAGAATGAGAATGCTTGGTAGCCTCATTCTAAAACTGAACTCCCGAAAGTTCTACATATTAATCTGAAGTCCTTCCCGGGGCCGTCGTTCGGCGCATAGGGCCGTCACACTCTTCTTCCGTTCTGATCTTCTCTCTATGTATTAATCTATACTATATTATTATAGTATAAATCTGCAACAAAACCCACAATATGCTTATAGACTCAAAAATGCTGAATGGATCCATACGAAATGGATCTGTTTCTGTGTAGGCTTACATAAACCTGAAAAAAGCATAATATTTTTGACGTTATTCTAAAAATGCGGTAATAATTGAATAATGAACTCGTGAGGGTGCTTGATCCAAATTGTACGTTCGATAGTATGACGCGTTCAAAATACATTTTCTTTGAGTAATATTCAGTTTGATCAACCCAATTATCAACATCGAGTGCGCACACTTTGCCATACAATTTAAGTCGCAGGGCTGTATTAAAAATTTATATTAAAAAAAAAATATCCCACGTAGACCGTGGGTTCTCTTCTAGTATATTAGTAGAATCACAATGAAGATTGGTAACTTGGCTTACAATGCCTCCTGGGCTTTATGTCTCCCGATATTCACTCGAGTGATCTGATTCTTACGCATTGAGGTGAAATGATATAATAAAGCAACCATGACTGCACGACAATGTTCAAGGATACAGAAGGCCACTGAACTGTTTGTTGGGTCATGGTGACATAGCAGTCAGTATTCATGTAACTGTCGCCAAATGATCATTAACATTTTGCTAAACTTTTCTGGTAGAGATCCTGTTCGTTGTGTTTGATCTAAACTTTTTTTTCAGTACCCCGGATCCTATGATCAAACATTTTTTATTTTTATTATTATTATTTTTTTAATAGAAAAGTGATAAAGTGAGTAATGGATTTAGGACGAGTCTCACTTTTCCTCTTCGCAAAACAGTAAAGATAAACAAAAGGAGTGTTCGTGTACTGTACATGTGTACTGTAAGATTCGGTGTGTTTTGGCTCTTTTCTGTGATATCCTGCTTTTTATGTTGGATTTTATTCAGTATCGTCGATCGTGTAGTCAACTTTTTTCTTTTCTTTTTTTTTTTTTTTAGAACTTGAGTAAAGAGAGAAAGTTAGATCAACAACAGGATACTCATAGTCATGTACCTCCACAAACGAGTGTTTCACATGGTGTTTTCCACATGGTAGAGGTCCAGTCTGATGTACCAGTTTTATTCTGTACTTAATTGAGAGTCCTAGAGAGGTGAATACCAATTCTACCGTTGTAGGGTTTGTATTTTAAAAAAAATAAAAATTAGAAGGGAACCAGCTGCATCTTTGACCTCACATTCATCCCAGAAAGAGAGAGAGAGAGAGAGAGAGAGAAATATAATGGCCGAGCTAAATATGAACTGCCACGAGTGACGACATGTGAACCGCCCGCTCCAATCATTCACCCCACAGACGTTTAGGCCCAGCCGTGTGTATTTTGAGCACCGATTGTTTCTGTTATGTGTTTTAGAGGTGCATGTCTGACATTTAACCCTCCGCTTTGCCAAGAACGAAAGAAATATTTTATACATTGTGCAGGAATTTGTGAGCACGTTACTGTATTAACATTTAAGCATATTCACAGATAAAAAGACAATTATATCATATCTGATTCTTATGCATTTGGTGAAGTGATGTAAAGCAACATGGCTGCACAATATTCAAAAATCTCAAGGTGAACTTCTTTTTTTCAACTTATCGTGTTTATAAATAACTTACAGAATCTGTGATTGATTCTTCTCCTGTGTACCCGAATTGTCCAGAAAACAAAAATGTTGAGAATACCGGCATAGCTTTGTCAGTGATTATTCACCAGTTTTCTTCACCTTTCGCGTTTCTACAAGTGGCGCATCGTTTACCTGTACCAACCTTGTGATGAAACTCAATGATTTTTCAGTCACAACATGTGCTTGTAGTATGATATTAACTTTCACACTGACTAGAAATATACTCATTATTATAGAGGCTTAGCTGTTAGGTCGTGTTAACCTAACTCTCCCGCCCTTCCTTATTCTATTTCCCTCTCCCATTGTTCAATGTTTTTGTTTTTTTTCGAAAGGACAGGCCTAGAGGTCAAGGAGCGAAGTTGTTGTGTTTAAGTAAGTTACATGTTGGATTTTTGCAGTGTGCGAACACCATGGTTGTAACTTTTGCAAATGCACGCGACCCTGCGCTGTCAGCAGCTTAATTTACATTTTATTTTCTGTGATGGAGAGGGAAAGAAACATAAAATTACGTAATTTTATCCCAAGCCACTCCTAACGACCTCCCTCCCAAGGCCTAAAGAGGTCGCGATCCACTGGTTGGGAACCCCTGTTATAGACATTTACGATTTAAGTTTGCTGCATTCAGTCAGTTTTACTTTTTGTCACAGTTACTGTAAGTATAAGTATTCAGGGATTATGTGGGGGAGGAGGGACGGGGAAGGGGGGGGGAGGGAGGCAGTGTCAAGGTCAGTAACGAATGCAGCTGTGGAAACCCTAAAGCTCCAACACTTGGCTTGAACAGATTATTATTGCTGCATATCAGATTACACGTATATTATTATGTCCCGCAGCCAGTCAAAATGAGTCGTAGGTCGACTTTCCACCAAACTGAGTTGTTAATTCTATGTATCACGTACAACCTTAATTCATACACTTTCACATGTGAAAAAAAGTTTCAAGCTAGCCTGACTGTAACCAGAGATACTGCAAATTGAAGAGTCAGGGAATGACCCTTCAGCATTGGCAGAAATCAGGAGAGAAGTCAGCAAAAATGAACAGTTTAGTACATATATATATATCACAAGAGCAGTATCTGACTTCTCTGTTCAACGAGTTATTATTATTCTGACTGGCTGAGAGACACTGTGTTGCTTTAGGTCCTGTTCACAGGCTATTTATAACTAGGTGAAGGAAAAAAAGCGTGGCGATGTGTCGATGGTGGGCGGAGAGAATTGTTGCTGTCTTCTTAAAACCCGGATTAACTGCACCGGATTGTGTGTAAAACAAGCATAGCATGTTACGTTGGGGTCGAAATAACGTCCCCAGAAGCTCGACAATTGAAAGCCATCTTGTCTTTAGTGCCAGCGCCATTATTTTGAGAACATTACAGTGGGAGATCGTTGTGCCCAGTCCTATTACTTTCTGTTACCAGACAAAAGAGGTGTTGAATATGCAGTACAAAGAGAAGGAAAGCAATCCCTTTTGCGCCCTTTGCTTGAAACATACTTCGTAAAAATGTCCCCCCCCAAAATTATGATATAAAGAGGATGCTCTTTTCTACTTATTATAACGTTATCAAATTGTTTGATAATCAGTCTTTCGAATGACATGAAGTAAAGTGATTTTTTCCTTCTTTGCACTGCTTGCTCAGTACCTCTTTTGCCTGGCAAAAAGAAGAAATAGGGTTGAGCACAACGATCTCCCATTCAACCCTCGATAGCCGAAGTGTCTCAAGTGTCAAATTCACTAAAAGTGGATTAATGCAATGTCAGTTTTCAGGATCCACTTAAGTTTTATAGAAAATTGTCTTTTTTTTTTCTATACTGTTATACCTCTCTTGAAACAACGCAAATGGTACTTAGTTAGGCTTTCAAAGAGCGAACTGTTGATATTAATTAATCATGACGCAAACCTGTAGTAAGGTGTTCCATCTAACTGTGTTTTAATGGTGATGATTTCCAACTTTTTCCAAGTAGTGTCATGACAAGAAAGCAGTGATTGAATCTGGGACAACACAACAAAAAAAGTAAATCAAATTTTTGAAGATGAACTTGCAGATTCAGACAACTTTTAAAAAGTTATGAACTGTATTTGTTGTGTCCACAAAAATGCTAATGTAAACCCACCATGCCAGGCCAAATTTGGAAAATTTGGAATGTTTAATGTAATATAAAAGTCAACGGTTTTGGCTCCATCTCGCTGTAATGCTGTTCTAATACCAATTGCAAGGATTTGAAAACCTATAATCCATTAGAAAAATCAGCTCTTTTTTTTCTCCCAGCCCACAAACATGCTTCTCTACTGCCTCTTGGAAGGTCACTTTGAATACCCCTGATATAAGAAAAAGTCAGCTTTTTTTGTCCCACCGCATAAAAATGCTGTTTTAACGATTCTTTCGTGCCGAATTTGAAATCTCTGATGTATAGAAAAGTAAGCTGTTCTCTTAAATGAGGCATTCTATTACAGAATACAGATGAAGATGTTCCTCAGCGAATTAAAATGTATTCGAATGGAGTTTGTTTATGTTGACATTTCTTTTTTAACAGAATAGAACTATTTTACTCAGTGTGTACCAACTTTACAACCACACTTGAGTTTGATTTATTTGTGTTTGTAGGGTTTCAATCCTAGAAAAGTAGGATTTAAACGGCTTTAAATGCCTGCCCAGTTTGATGAGAAAAATTTTCTTAGGTAGATATTTTGAATTTGGAAATTTTGCCTGGTAGCGGCGTCTCCGCATACTCTTTACCCAATTTTTGTTGTTTTTTTTTACTAGATCTATCAGCGATTCTTTAACGTGCGTAATGTACACACGGGACCTGCGAAATATATTTGCCTTTATTCGAGAAGGCTAAGCGTCAGGCTTCCCTACCGAAGAAACCAGGGGACCGTTGAGTCATTAAGAATAAAATATGCAAGGTCTAAATTTTCGAATACACATAGATGTATCCCGCAGTCGGCTGCAAATTTCAAATCCGCGACGTAACGTTTTTTTGTTGTTGTTGTTTTTGCCCTCTAGCAGGACCCTGACATTACGGCCACCACGGTTTGATTATAGAAATCCTTAAAATTAGCATTTGAACACACATGTGATTACAGTATTTCGGTCACATCAAACAACACAACACCATCTGTAAGGATATACTGGAAGGGAAGATCGAGGGAAAACAAGCGAGAGGAAGATAGCGAAGGATGTGAATGGATGACATCAGTGACTGGACGAATCTGTCTTTGGAGGAATGCGCCAGAAGAGTAGAGGATAGAGAGAGATGGCGAGTCATTTCACGTCGACCTCGAAAGAGATGACACAGAAACGGTGATGTAACTGAGTCAATTTTTTCTTTCATCAGTGACTGTCTTTGCGGAGAAGGCAACGCGGTTCTTTTATTGTTTTTCCGCAAGCAAGACGAACAGACATGTTATCATTATTTAACCCTGCAAATGTCAGACTTCTGATGTACAGAGTGGGCCAGAATTCACGACTCACTTGTCCATTATATTTCTTAATATGTTTATAAGCACACAAATGTACAGAGTTAATATTGGCAGATTGACAAATAGAATAGTAAATGTAGACACTGCAATAACTTTAAAATAAGCTTGTTGAGAAACAAAATAATACAATTATAGTGAAATAAGTATTTAAGAAATAAAATAATACAGTAAAAATAAAATAAGCATATTAAGCAATACATTTTTAAAAAATAACAATAAGCATACTAGGAACTAGATCTAATAAGTGAGTCATGAATTCTAGCCACTATGTAGATAGCCTATCTGGCTGTATCCTTCCTTTCAAAACCAGTGACACACTGTGAATCATATACATAGCAGAATAAATTGCCACAGAGGCCTATCCTATAGTTCAGTTGACCATACTGAAGCTACAGTTCAAAGATTTATGTGGATTTCTTATTATTTCAGCCGTGTGTGTCAATAGCTCGGCAGTTGAAGTGTTAAACCTGTAATGTATTTATTTGCTCTTTTGGGGAAGGATGA
>JBCEWB010069370.1:0-13309 GCA_039654565.1 Peronia peronii | reverse complement strand
TACATACATACATACATACATACATACATACATACATACATACATACATACATACATACATATATACATACATATGTACATGCACCTGTATATACATAGATACTACTACATACATACACACATACATTCAGACAGACAGTAAGTCGGGCACATAAACCTGACAGATGGCCTGGACAGACAGAATAAGTATTTACTTATCCATCCATACGTTCATTCATTGTCATGTCTCATCAATGGACTTGAAACTTGTTTTGATTTAAACTTATGTCGAACAAAACAAAGAATAAAGTGAAAAAAGGACAACAGATTATATTTATTTATTGCCTTCTTCATCGTTTTGTTGATTTCTGTTTCAAATTAAATCTTTATACGGAGTAACGTAAGAAAGTTGAACATATTTTAACCAATGCAATGATTTCAGCACAGGGCTGATGGTCTCTTATACTATTTGTTCATTGACTGACATTTGTGACCCTCCAGCTCGAAATGAGTCATAAGAGGGAAATTTGGAATTTGAGTTATATGCATGTCTTAAAAGTGCATAGTGTAAGGATGATATAGAAACCAAAGGGAGTCCAGTTGGTTCAATATTTAAAAAGTTATGGTTCTGTAAACTCGCGCATTCTCAAACCAGACATTTCGAGAAAATGCTCATAGAAGTTCACACATTTGCCTAGCAACCATATAGTTAATATTGTTCAAACTACAAGAAACTTGCTGTAAATCAAGAATGTTAACTTATCAAACAGCACAAGAAATGGCAACAAGTTTAAGGCACAAATATAAATTCTGCGCAAGATAGATTATTATAGTAACATGTGGTGCAATACAGAAAATGCAATAAAATTCACTAGTAAACGGAATGACATTCCAAAAACATTTCAGCCTGTAATAATAATAGTCATACACGCGCACTTCTAAAATAGTCCTGTGCAATATATATATATATTATTTTTATTTACTTCCACTTTCATTAGCCCAACAGCTTGATTAATGTTGAATTCACAAGCTTATATTCCAAGCATTGTCCAGCCACATTCCTTTGCTTACATCGAAACTTTTCTATTATTGCCCATTCTCGCTCCACCTCCTTCCATGTGACGAATTGTTCACCATGTATGTTGATCTGTTCTCCGTCATCATCAGCATCTTCTTTTTTCTTTATGCTCGCGATATTCTTCGGTAATGGCGATAGATCTAGATATATGGCTAGACGGACCAGGCTGGCCATCCTCGTCATACTATCCCCGTACAGTAGAGGTGAGCACAGTTTAGGAAAAAAAATCATCGTACAAAATTCAGCGACCTACCGATTCTCCGTTATTGTTCGATCTTCGTATATTAATGGCATTATTATAACAAAAATAGGACAGGAAGAAGAGAATCAAATTCCATAATAAAATCAGCTGACTGTGTCGCAGTGCAACAGTGAGTAACAGTAGCGACTCTTTGCTGTCATGTGATCACATCTGCGTATCAGATTACCGGATTCAGCCGTGGAGACAAATTAGCATAAATGTGTTTACATTTTGGTCAAGAACAGGTCATTTTCTCAAGATATCAGGCGACAAGGGTATATATTTAATTCACTCATTTAGGACCTTTGGGCAGGGAAAGACCGCTCGCAATATCCTAGCTTGACCAGTTGCGATGAAAGTAAATAATAACTGAAACAAATCATCAAAAATCTACAAACTCCTTCGTGACGCGTTACTATTCGTCAAAATAATTCACACAAAAAATGGAAAGAGACAGAATTTTATTATAACACTTGTTCTGTATGCAGAATAATGAACACGAAATATGATACCATCGTTAACTCAAATTTGACCACCCTCGATCTGTGAATCTATTTTGGCCTGTATCTCGAATAGCGATCTGCGTCTTTTTAGCTGGAGGGTGACATTTGCAATCTGTTGTCTGAAAAAAGTCTTACTTTAATGACTGAACATCAAAGAAAAGTACATGAAAATTATTCAGCCGAAGTGTAAACACTATTCAGTTCTACCTAGTCAGTGAAAAATTTGAACTGATTTGGATGTACTTCCTCCTGAATGTTATTACCACATTATGGAATCCAAAAGCACTAAACAAAAGAGCAAACTGTCGATATGAGACATACAATCATTTGTAATATAACCGTCTACGTAGAGGTATGCATTAGCTTTTTGAGCACCTAATACTGTGCACTGAATCTTTTAATTAAATGATCATCTTTACGTTACCTATACTTGATGTTCTCTGAACCCCGTTCTCGTCCTTCTCCTCTGAATCTTTAACAGCTGGACATAGCACAGTGGCTTCTTGTCCCTTTCCCTGGCTACTACGTTACTCTCGTTTGCCTCCCATGCAGTGCGGGCGTTGGGCAGCCCGAATGGCATGCCACCTGTGACGAGTTTTTTTTGTTTTTTTTTAGAAGATACATGGAAACTTTTATAGACTTTACTGGAAGGCTTTTCATTGCCAGTAGGTGCAAAAACCATGGAGGTAACATAAACAAACGAAGTGATAAATCTATTAGAATTTTATTACATTTTCATTGTATCCCATGACGGCAATCAAAGAAAACCAAAACATAATGAGTCAAACTCGAAACAAACATACAGATCTATTGTTGCATCTGAATTGAATCAGGTCCATTAAAATCATGATCGTCATCACCAAATTCGTCTTTCTGCCCTTTTTCTAAGAGGCTGTTTACTGAAATATTCTGCATAAGCAGTCAGGACGAATGGACTGGAATGGAGTGGTATACTCTAATTATTTAAAAGTTAAAATATTCTTTGTGCTTAGACAAATTTTAATGGAAAGCACAGGCTCTTCCAAACATCGTCGTGGTATAGTTCTGTTGCTTGCACAAAGCACTGAGATTGTTATTAGTTTTTTGTCCCCGAATGTTGGCAGATATCAATATACTCCAATGCTTCTTTCATTCCAAGAGAAAGTGAAAGTGCTTAATCTATATTCTATTTCAAAATATTTTTATTCTTAATATGTATAGACTCGCATGTTTGTTTTCTCATGTCACGAATTTTGTTTCATTCTGCATCAGTCTATCTCTAAGACAATCAATATTACTGGATAAAGAGGATCTCCTTGTCTCCATTTGAAATCAATATTACGAGAGGAGGGAAGGAATTTCCTCGTCTGCATTAGCATAGAGACAATGTTTGAATCAACAATGGTATAGAATGCTGATGGAGCTGGATTTGCACTTGATCGTTCCTTGTTTGGTAGTATTTGTTTCCTTTCTGTGTATGTGTGTGTCTGTAGTGTCTGTATGTGTGTTTCATGTTGTTGTTGTGGTGTTTATGTCATTTTTTGGTCAGTCTTTTCAGTGCGAGGAAATGCTTGTCATGGAGATCGAAGAGGTGTTTCTTATCACGTATCCAAGTGCACATCTCCTTGAGATGCACGCCTGAGCCCAATCCATGAATCTGCTTACATCTCATTATAGAACAGCTATTGATTATGTCCTTGGGGGTTCCAAAATGTCCTTTTCTTTTTTTCTTTTTTCTTTTTTTTCCCTTTTTTTTTTTTTCTTTCTTCCCTTCTTCAACCCCCCCCCCCCCGCTCACTCCCCCCCCCCCTATCCCACCTCCTGCCCCTCTTCTCCCCCTGTGTTTTGACTAAAAATTTGGTCATTTATTGTTTCCTTTTCGTTACCGTCATTCTTAAAGCGATTACCATGCTCTGTGCTTGATAATAGTATTAATATGTCATTGAGTTCATGGTGTGCTATTATTTCCTCAGGAAATGAAATCAGGAAAAGCCATTTGTGTGATATTTGCCTATTAAAGAAAAAAAAAACAATTCACAGTTTTGTCCATTGAGCAAAGTTTATCAATATTCATAGAGGAAAGAAAAAGCCTGACTTCGAGTATGGAAGAATAATATGGACGTATTGTTAGAAAAATGAAAAATATAAAATATGTCATGTAACCTCGCCACTCCTGTTTCCTCCATCCTCCCTAATTATTAGTATTATTATTTAAATGAGAAAACTAACAAACAAACACGACACAGCACATTTAAATCAGGCTCTCGTCAAATTTTGGGCATGTGGAGTTATTGGTATCACTGTTAAGATTATTTATGTTCCTTTAAGTATGTGAAACAATTTTTGTTCTACCTTAAGTAGAAGTTGAGGTATTGGCAATTAAGGACGATTGCGGTGACCTTTTGCTGTAGCGGAATTTAGTTAGAAAATGGCTGAAAACTTTTGTTAATCCTCATTAATCTTTATCACTCAATTATAACTTTTGTGCTTTACTCAATCTATTTCAGCACATTTAACTCTGAAATGCACTTTTAGATTCATATAGAAGGGTTCTGTGAAGAAAAAAAAAATGCGTTAAAATTCAATTATTGTTGGAAAAACACGTGATTTCTCCCATTGTTTCAGTTTGACGAGCGCCTGATTTCATCGTGTGGTGTCTCGTATGGCTTTATTATTTCTTTTTATCTACTTGTGATCAGAGTGCATTTCATTGTTTCTGTATTCAGGTGATACAGCACAGCAGTAGTGCTCATACAAGTCAAGAGACCTAGAGTAGACCGCAAATAAAGCTAGATATCTACTAATAGTAGGGTAAATTAGCAACACTATTGTGCAAAATGTTTCACACAGACATCCCTGAGACCAACAATACCAACTTACGATATAGGACCACCTCGCCAAACAACCTAAAAGTTAATTTTGCAGTCCCTTAATATTTCTTTATATAAAATCGGAGGACATAATCGAGAAAATAATAACTGTTATTTTAAAGCAAAAAATGCGTGAGGTTCCCGTGATGATAGGACTGTTTTGAAATCTCGGAAAGTACAAATTTAGATACATGTAGATGTTAGAGTATTGGTGCAGTTCAGAAAAATCAAAGTGAAAGTCAATTTCAGCCTCAGTTATTCATATTATACTCTCTCTCTTGTCTCCTGTATTTCTCTATTCCTTTACCTCCTCGCCTTTTTTTATATTCATGCTCTTTTAACTTTCTCTGCTTTCAACCATGGCAATATTTTTTTAATACGATGGAGAGGAAAAAAAGAAACAAACAAGTGAGGCGTTCAGCGAAAACACGGCACATGTTGCTGGCACTCGTTTCGAGTGATGATGAAAAAAACTAAGATCAGATCTAAATTTGGGCTTATTGAGATTTTGGCACCAGAGTGTTCCTTAAATATTTGTTTTTCATCCCACAAAAGGTTTTCTTCGAATTCAACACCCGAAAGTGTTTTTGAAAGGGTTTTTTGAAACCACTTCATCGATATGAATTTTTTCACGAAAATTAGGGTTTTACAACAGATCAGTTCGCCTGTTTTATTAGATCGCCACATTCCTGTTCTTCACATTAACCCCCATGTCCTGGGTACCACAATGAAGGGTATAAACAGGGCCATCAATCGATGAGTAGTTTGCATGAATACATTTGTTTATATTCGAAGTTTTCGAACCAAGAGTGGGTATGTACTTGGCGTCCATGATATCAGTGCCTTCTTGTTATCACCAATTCTCCTGACCATTACAGCTGTTCTGTTCCACCCTGCTCATTTTAATCCTCTGCGCATTGTTTCTGTTTAACTATTTGAAGACTGTTTATTAACATTCTAAATAAGTTTTAAAAATCATGATGTTGTAAAGTTGCTAACGTGTTTGTTTCCGAGAAAAATGGCGTATGAAGGCAGAGCTACTTCAACACAGCCGGAGTGTCAACAGATTGCTCTCTACTAAATGAAGCCAGGAGATGTAATATTATTGACATAGTAGAGGAGAGCGAACTACAGGAACTTATGATTGAATTTTTCACTGGAGATTACTTCAACGCTGACGCCAATCGGATGAAGGAGAGGATCTGACAAACATCTACATGTAGATCTAGATGTGATCCTCCAGTTCGAAATGAGTCATAAGACGCAGATCGCTATTTCGAGATACAGGTCAAAATAGGTTCATAGGTCGAAATTGGTCAAATTTGAGTTAACGATTGTGATATGATCGGTGTTCATTATTCTTCATACAAAACAAATATTGTAATAAAATTCTGTGTCTTTCCATTTTTTGTGTGAATTATTTTGACAACTGGTAGCTATTGACGAAAGAATTTTGCAGAGTTTTGATGATTCATTTTAGTATTCTTTACTTTGATCGCAACTGGGCAAGCTGGCATATTCCGAACGGTCTTTCTTTGCTCTCAGAGTCTGAAAATAGGACTAGATTGAATTAATTCTGTATTGTAGGAGGCTGATATCTTGAGAAAATGACGCATTCTTGATCTAAATATAAAGGTATTTATGTTAATTTGTCTCCACGGCCGAATCCTTTAATCCAATACGCTGATTTGATCATTTGATAGCAAAGAGACGCTACTCTTACTCACTATTGCAATTACTATTACTATGGTATTGATTGTCTCTTCTCCTTCTCCCATTTTTGTTATTTAAAAAAAAATCTCATTAGTGTACGGAGATTGAGGACACACGGAGGATCTTTAAGTCTATGAATTTGGTACGATGATTTTTTGTCCCTAAACTGTGCTCATCTCTACTGTACGGGGAAAGCAGGGATGGCCAGCCTGGTAGCGAAGAAGATTGCCAGGGTAAAGAAGAAGAGGATGCTGATGATGACGGAAAAAACAGCTCACCATAAATAGTGAACAGTCATCACATGTGAGGAGGTGGAGAGAGAATGGGCAAACATAGGAAAGTTTTGCTGTAAGCAAAGGAATGTGGCTGGACAAGACTTGAAACATAGACTTTTGAATTCAAAGTAAATCAAACTACTGGGTCAATCCAATGTGGAACTATGTATAACATTATGCTGAGAAGTATTTTAGAAGTGCACGTATATGACTGTATTATTATTAAAGGTTGAAATGTTTTTGGAATGCCATTCATGGCACCTGTAAATTTTACTAGTGAATTTTATTGCATTTATTTTCTCTTTATTTGTGCATTAAGTTGAAGCTTCTGTGCTGTGCTATAAGTTAGCATTCTTGATTTATGGCAAGTTTCATGCAGTATGAACAATTTTAGCTATATGGTTGTTAGGCAAATGTGTGACTGAACTTCTATAAGTATTATCTTAAAGCTACTGATTTGAGACTACACGGAGTTTATAGAGCCGTAATTTGTTAAATATTCGACCAATTTGCCACATTTTTGTTTCCATATTATCCTTAAACCATGCGCTTCTAGGACATGCAAATTCCAAAATTTCCATCCTATCATATCATTCATTTCCAGCTGGAGGGTCAGATATTCAAGTCAAAGGCACTTGAACCTTCTGGTGGGAGATAAATTTGCGTAAGACCGATGGAGATGTAATGCATCTTATGTTTTTGTGGTTTTAATATTTTAGATCTAGTTGACACCATTTGATGCATATAACCTATCTAAACTTAGATCTAGCTCCAATTTACAAAGTGCACAGGCGAACCTAAATTGCTTTCATTCATAGGCCTATAGCGAAGTACATGATATTGTGAAATCTTTAAAAACTATCTATTTTTAACTGGGACTTTGTCATTTCACATGTTTGTTGTTCATTTGTGATAACTGCAGACTGTTTTGAATATGCGATGTTTGTGTGGAGATGTATGTCAAAATGTTTAAAATAATGAACTTGAAAATTTTGACTTCGTTTTTATCATTTTCATAGTACTGTGGTTCCCTGTCATTAAAATGCAATATCTCAGCATCTAATGATGCTATTTACAAAATTTAACTGCATCTTGTTAAGAAAATATAGGGTTTCAGAATCTGCTAATAACTGAAAATCCAAAATTTTCACCATGTTCCGTGTTTTCGTGATGAAGAAAAAAAAAGACAGAAAGAAAGAAACGAATAAATCAATTCAATCAGAAAAGATAAAGAGAGAAAACAGAAAGAAAGAAAGAAAGAAAGAAAGAAAACGAACTTGTCTAATGTCGTCACCTTTTCACTGTCACTGTCAGTTCTACATGAGTTGATGAGACACAAAATCATCAAATTTAGTTTCTGTTGAACAAGGTAATGTCAGATAGCAAAGCTTAATTTGAGGCTTTCCTTTCACAACACCAGACTCACATACCAACAGTTTGTCTACCATCTTTCTTGATTATTCTTCATGTGTATATGATGGCATCTTATTTACGGATAAATAACCCTGCAGGGGTGACGACCTGATGTATTTTGTTTTTTACATAATTATGACATGCTTTGAGTTTTGTTGCACCACAGTTCCAATTTTTATTATTATTATTATTTATTGCCTTGTTCATGCCACATTTTAGGATTCCAGAGGTTTTCAAAAACTCCAGCACGGTGGTCTCTTTGTGTCTCTGGATACTCCACATGGATCTGTTCTGCATGAGCAAAGACTCTCACCAGCAATCAACACATTATATGTATTTGATTTGGATTATTAACACTCATGGTGGATTTGACATTGCTAATGATTTGTTTATTTGGGATAGTTAATTCACATTGTTAATCAGAGTTGTTAAAACCATACTACATGTAATGCAAGGTGGACATTCCATTGTTCGCGATACTAGGTGGGGAAAGATCGGATTTCAATGTTGTGATAGGGTGTTGTTATAAGCACAAACCGACTTCTTCATTCATAATGACTAGAAGATGTTGTCTTTCCATTTTGAAGAAAAATAAGTAAAGTAGTCCAGCTATGTGTTGTTATGCCTTAGAAGGCTAGTAATGTATTTCACACTTGTAGAATCACAGTACTAATCTTCACTTGTTTCATTAGTAGCAGAGTCGTGGTCTTAAAGAGACTATAGATGCTGAAGTAATGAGATGTACATGATCAGTCTTATCTACAGTTGCAATTTAGAGCGAGCTTATCTTTTTAAATCTGTTTTCTAGTCCTGTTGCAGCAAGATAAACTGAGTTTTCTTTGAATTTTGTATTTGTTCATGCCCAAAGCAAACAGATTGTCACCAGAAGAAAGGGAAAAAGAGAGAGAGAGAGAATAATAAAAAGGCAATTACAATTGTGGGAGGAGGTGGCCATATTTGAATTTCACTTTCATTTCACCCGGAGACTCAATATATAATAATAGTCCGAATGACAGGCTATCTTGATGATTTTGTTTTCACATACTTGGCAGAGACAATTCTATCAAGATCCTATATTATTAATCGAAAAGTTGTTGGAACAGACATGTTCTGAGATTTTAAGATAGTGAAATATTAAATCATTTTACCTTTCCACATACCAAATTGTCCTTGTAAGTCTCTAAACGCGTAAGTCGGGAAAATTGGGTTATGGCGTTTTTGGCTTTATTAAATTAGAATGGGTTTCCCCCACCTCCTCTATAAATATCAAATCCATGGAACCAATGAAAGTTACTCTTTAGTTACGTGAACTAAACGCGCTATTCATGATTTCACTTCGATGTACTAAGTTTTTTGTCTCTCCTGTAAAATTCGCCTCTACGGACTTGCGCGTTTAGAGACTTACAGGAACGATATGTACATGTATTGGGACTGTTCCTTGTTAAATGAGCTATTACGAAGTTATTGAAGGATGGTCACATTCGTTTATCCACACTGTATGAATTTAAATCAGCCGAAACTCTAGGCTTAAACACACTGACTGTTCTTTAATTCTCATCGCAGGAATACTGTTGTGTTTTAGAAAAAATTTCCTTGTTCATGCCCTTGCCGCTATATTATTGTTACAATGTTTGCCAATGTGAGAATGTTAGATTTTCTTATAAGTGCTGGATCACCTCGACAAATGTAAGACTAGTGGGAACTATATCGGTCTTTTCGTAATATTGGACTTCTTAAACAACCATACTACCGTAGAAATGATCTTGGGAGTGGCCGTGGCCAGGTGGTTTGGCGTCTGCTATATGGTGAAAACAACTCAGGTCGTTGAGGCTGTGGGTTGGACGCGCGGGTTCTCCCCTTAGGGGATGGAAGGACACGAAGATCGAAAAGCTGCATCTTTTCAGTGACTCAACGGTCCCATGGCCTCCTTTGGGTAGGAAAGCCCGACTTCTAGCCCTCTCGGATAAGGGCGAATATATTTCGGAGGCCCCGTGTGTACGTTACATACGTTTAAGAACCCTTAGCAATTAAAAAATTGACGAAGAATAGGCTGAGTACCGCTGTCTGGGCAAAATTTCCAAATTACAAATTTCTACTCACAATTGAATGTTTCCAGCAAAAACAAGCGGCCACATAAAGCCGAGATAATCCTACTTTCTTCGGACTGAAAGGCTTAAGAAAAACAATCAGAAATGATCCTGTCAGTTTCACTCATTTCTATAGTGGTGGTTCTTATAAAGCTGCATTAATCTCTTTCGGTATCACAACATTCAGTGTTTCTGGTCTGGTTGCAAATTTATTCATATTATCAGATATTGTTTAATGTTCTCTTGTCGCTGGTGTGGCTTACTCTGCCTTCATTGCAGATTACGAGACTGTTCCAATTTCATGAATTTATAAAGAGTGCAGTAATGTTGTTAAAATACCGTTTTCCGTGTTCTTTCTCATTTGTCTTTCGCGCAATTTATGTCATCGAACATTTGCATAATTTGTACGTTTTACGCATTTTGTCGTAGGACTACTTACACAGGCACTTACAATATCATGATTTGTCAAGTATATCATCTGTCTAACCTCTCATTATACGCCGGAACATTATAATTTTTTTTAAAAGCCCAGGAGATCATTCCGACTGAAATGACTTATGTATTGTATTTTTTTTCCAAATCTGATTTATTGTCAAAATTGTTCACCAAGCATCTGTCTGAGTAATGTTTTCAGGCTTTCCCCGTTTGTCAGTCATGTCTACAAACTTACAAATGTGTTTGAGTTGTATTATGTGATTATGTATGTGAGCATGTCTCGAATCGTATCTGTATACCATGGTATGAATTTGTGTGTATGTTGTTGCCCATGTTGGTTTTGAGGCATATTCTGTTCAATGTTTTGGTCCTGCTGTAAAGCGCTTCGAGCCTTCCAGGGGTGAGGCGCTATATAAATGCCCTTTATTATTATTATTATTATTATTATATTGTCAAAATAAACAGTTTCTCATTCTTATTTCAGTCCCTGTTTTGCTACTTTTCTCTGTAGTGGAGTGTCCCTATGATCTTGATGCTGTTCTATAGGCGCTAAAACTTTATCCTACCTAATCGTGTAAAGAGCACAAAGTTAGTCTACATCGGGCTAAGTCACGCACTACTGAGGAAGAAGGGAATATGGGCAGGGTGGGAGGTCATAAATCGGAGCCTGGTTAATGGAAGAGAGAGGGATCGAGATAACCGCCTCCAGGTGGTTGAAAGACGTAAACAGTCCGAAGAGGGAGGAATCCTGTGACATGGCTTTTTTACACATATGGGTACAAGGCTATTGGTAGGAAACAGTCGAATTCAATCTTATAGACGGTGCTGGTAACATTTTGTAGTCCACATTTTAATTTTGACAACTTTCGATGCTAATTTCTCAGCTCCTAGAGACACCACTGAGTTGTTCTATATCGAATTTTAAAGCTCAGAAATATATTTTATCATGTGTAAAAGTTCGTGCTTTCAACTCTAATTTGCACAATCCGGTATTTTTGTGACGTTTAAGAACTCTACTATCAAACTGCCTGAAAAGTCTAGGGGTGGGAATCAAGCCAACCTATTGGCTATGCACGAAAAGGAAACAGAGATTTTAAAAAATCCTGTACATTTTATTTCAAAACAAATTTTAATGAATGTCAACAAAAGTAGCAAAATCAGTCTCTTACTTTGAGCTCATCAATCAAATATCCACTTCAACTGTTTGCCAATCAGTGTAAAGGTTTCCTTAAAACTCAGACCAGACATTCCTTAAACTGATAAGGCATATTTTAGCACACTCACATATACACATACACATACAAATATTCACGAGGCTGGTTCTCAAAAGATGCAAACATTTACGTTTGAACACATGAGTCAAACGATGGGGGTGGGGTGTGTGTATGTGTGTGTGTGTGGGGAGGGGGGTAATACAAAAATAAAATACTTTCGGAGCTAACGGAAAATGGAACACATTACCTATTTTCTAACGGATGTTCCTCAATTACGCTGGAAAAAAACAACTACAGGTCTCGAATTCTAGCTGGTGTAAAATGAAAAAAGCTATACGTACTAGTTTAATTCTATATTTTCAACAAAATCTACAGTCGATTTCTTTTATTCTTTATTCTAGATTCTTTATTAAGAATGCCTAGTCTAAATCTAGAATTCAATCAAGAGTTGGATTCTAGACTAGATCTGAATTCTAAGTTCAACCTATTCAAGATCTAGATCGATGTCCAGATGTGTTTATCCTAAAGCCACAAGATGCTTGCTGTAATCTGCTTCAGAGATTTGAAATGAAAATCGGAATCTTTGAGTAAACCCTTCTTTTTCTTTAAATAACATGAATAGTTTTTTCACAAATCTATAATTGGCCCACGTTTTAAATAATCATAGAATGTATCAATTGGCTGTGATAAAGCTCTATGTTTCAATTTAATTGTGAAGACAGTGATTGAAGGTCTTAGTTGTACAGCTCTCACACCAAACATCCAGATCTAAATTCTAGAACCAACAGTATAATACCAGAAATAAAAATATATCTCATCTAGCTGTAAATAATACTATAGAGTGCCAAGATCTGGATATCATTTTTCAAAATCCAGATACATTTAAATATATGTATATAATTAAACCACGTGTTTCAGGTGCTGTGCATTGATTAAATGCCAGTTTTATTTTAGCTGGTAAACCTGAATTGACTTTCAACTTACTATCCCCGGCATCTGACCCAGCACTGGGACTGTAGATAGTATGACAGCTCCTGACAGCTTATTCATTTCTCCATTACCGTGGGATTGTAAAGGAAGCTATTCCTTTCACTGTGCAATCAAATCAATTTTGCAGGATGTAAAAATGTGAATATGTCTTATGTCAGTTTGCTGACGAAGTAAAACCCACATTTATATAAATTGTAAGCTAGTAAATTAATTTTCTAATTCAAATGTGAAATTAAGGCTTTTGAAATATCGTTTCTGTTTTAAATCTAATTTACATCTCTTTCTATAAACATACGATTTTTCAACCTCACTCGTCTCAGAAGCAAGATCAAGGTTCAGGAAGTCCCCACAAGACACATGCTGTTCAACAACGACTGAACAGTTGCCACACAAACACAACGGGAACTTTAGACCTTATTGGACAACTTCTCCCAGCCTGCAGAGACTTCGGTTTGGCCACCGGTCTGAAGAATTTTTAGTGGACAGGACACAGAGATAGCGCCGGTCATCACTAGCGACGACAACCAATTCG